>CABFVX010004049.1:39420-73080 GCA_902151425.1 Timema shepardi | reverse complement strand
CCCCCACCTCCTGTGCGTCACCCTACCAACATACTCCCCCACCCCCCTAGCCAATTAAGGCCTCCTTTGTTCGATAATTGCCCTATTGTTCTGTCCCAGAAACTGCATATCCGTATTACTAATATAGTGTACTTATTTATTATATGTTTACGACACGTTATAATATTAATGCAATTAAATTCATTGTTTTGTTCTTTTATCATGCTCAAAAAAAAATTATTAAGGCACATGAGTTACTATTGTTTCAAATTTTATTAATTATTAATTAAGTGCTCCAAGAATTAACTCGCGCAGTGACTAGAGCTAGCTTATTTAACGGGTTTGTGTGAATAATTAATTTAAATAACTTAAGAAACAAGCAAATTATTTGCATAATCCGCGAAGTTCCTTTCGTTTACTCGGTTAACATACATGGGTTACAGGGTTCAGTCTTATTTAGCTTTCTAAACTGCTTGCTAGTTGTTTCACTCTGATGAACTTAATGGTATGAGCAGCTACCAACTCTACGAGAAAATGCTAACTAGCAAGTGAAAATGCTATGAGAAAGAATAACGACTTGTTTTATTTTTAAAATACTTATTTGTGAAAAGAGAGCAGTTTTTAACTTGTCCAACTGAACTAGAGGTTGAAATATTTCATTCGGCTGCGACCAGGGTTAAGAGTAGACATCGACTAAGTAATTAAACCAAACTTTCATGCCAATGTTATTCTGATCCACACCAAAGTCTGTTCAATTTCTCCATTGATCTCTACAAACCTCGACAAGATTGATTATTACCAAATGACTCATTAGTGCTAAACATAATTAATGCGTTGCTTGTCTTACTTTCTCACGTTGTAAACACCTAAAAGGTTTACAATTATTTTAAACTTGGCAGAGAAAGTCATGAATGCAATAATAATTTAGTCAGTTAATTAAATTAGCGGTTACATTTAGTGGCTTATCGTTAGAAAAAGTTTTAACGCGAAATTTTATTTTTATAAATAAATGTACATTTAGTTAATTGATAGATATATATATATATAATAATTTCTAAAAACTGACTTTTAAAGTGTGAAGGAAAATAAAAACCAAGAAAATCCCGTCATTAAAATGATTTATTTAAAACTTAGAGCGACTACTTTCGACAACGATCACAGGAAATTAACTAAACGAATGGGGTAGTGGTGGGGAAGTTATAGTTTAGAGGAAATGTAAGCTCATTTGGGTGTGAAGAAAGTGGGGAACTATTTAGGAAAAAAACACTCTAATACATTCGACCAGGATTAGAACCTGGACCTCGACGTCACCGTCAAATCAGGCAGACATTTAGTACGCGTGCCTATCGATGCGAGTTTTAATCTATCTAGGTAATAAATAATATAACATAAAAATAATCCCGCTAACATAAAAATTAAGATCTCAAGAATTTGTGAAACCTATCTGTGTAGTTTGTGTATTGGCCCTTCATAAGAAACCTAGCTATTTATGAATTTATAGTTTTATTTCTATAACATTTTACCTAATTAGAGTGACCTGGCGGTCTAGGGGTAAGGTGTCAGACTTCTGTGCTGGTGGCCGGGGTTCAATCCTCGGTCCCGGCACAGATTTATCTTAAACCCTTCCTTCACCTCTGACAAGACATCTTGTGAATGTGGGGAATGCCAGGCCTCCACCGTGGTCCGGATTCCACGTTAAACTGAAGGTCCTCCATTTCATCTAACAATCACCCTACCATTACACATTAGCGCAAGTGCGTATAGCCCGGACGGGTAGTAAGATGCGGTGCTAATAATAATAATAATAATAATAATAATAAACAGTCTAGTGGACTTGCTAATTTTTAAGAAATACTTAAGTAGAAGTTGGTAACTTCCTCAATACTCTTCATGAATGCAAAAGTTTCCGTTTATGGTAGCTACAAAATGTATAGTTTGTTTAGTTGAAAGCGTTATGCTATTTAAAAAAAAGATCAAGTGTGACATCGGATATAAACTAGATTTGTAGTGATAAACATGAATTGAGGTAAAGTTTATATTTGTATTATTTTAATACAAACATATGAACAACATACCCATTAGCCGAAAATAACTTATTGTGCTCGTGGTCACGTGAATTCAATGTCAAGCCCATTTAGCCTGGGTGTACGGTAACAAGGAGGTCAGGAATCGTATCCTGGGTGGTTTCCTACTCTCTATCCATGGTAATTCGTGTTCATTTACTCTAAATTAACCACTTCAATGACCGAACAGTATAAGGCATCTGGCTCGTGTTAGACTGCCTTGCTGATTATAGGGAGGTCAGGATTCGAATCCTGGCAGGATCTACTGAGGGTAGTGTTTCCCTAAATTATTTTTCACTCTCCTCCCACGAAAATGCTGGTAGATTACCGCTAAAGTACTTCCTTTCTCATCCCTACACCTTTAGATTAATTATAATTTTATATGCATTTAACCCTAACGGGTAGTAGGACGCATAGATTTAAAAACACAAAAAAAACCTTCTAAATTCTACCGTCTTCATCCATGATAACTGATTGTAATCAAATGGCGTATAGCCATACTTGTGTTTTTTTTAGCCCCGCGTATTACTACCCGTCCGGGTTACATTCTTATGGACTAATTACGCTGTTGATTTTAGGGATTAGGAAGGTTATATTTATTGGAAGTGTACCCGAATTTGTGTTAAGGTAGAGTGGGAAACCATTTAGGAAAAATCACCTGACCTAGATTCGAACCTCAATCTCCCCGTCATCGGCAGTCTAGTCTAATGAGATAGTTCCACGTTAGACCACATGACCACGAAAACGGGTTCTAATTAGGTTATAATTATTATTATTAGCACCGCGTCTTACTACCCGTTCGGGTTATACACACTTACGCTAATGTGTAATGGTAGGGTGATTGTGAGATGAAATGGAGGACCTACAGCTTCACGTGAGATCTGAACCACGGTGGAGGCCTGGCATTCCTCACATTCTCAAGATGTCTTGTCAGAGGTGAAGGAAGGGTTTGGTAATCAAATAAATCTGTGCCGTGACCAAGGATTGAGTCCCAGTCCCCCAGCACAGAAGTCCAACACCTTACCCCTAGACCGTCAGGTCACCTCGACTGTTCAAGAAACCATTACAAATCAACAACGAAAGAGAAATGACAGAGACAAATGCCCCAAGTTTTCTAGTAAAATTCGACTAACTTGTTATTAAAACTAATAATGAACACAATTTTGAACAAAGAACTCAAAGTTTGAGAAAAAGGACACGAGCCATTTGCAATAACTAGATTTTTGTTTTGTTCTCATTAACGAAAAAAAGTGAGTATAGACAGGTTGTGCCAGTGTCATTGTCAACCTTTCTCCTAAAACCACCAATGACTGATGACACGGCGAGTAGGATGGATATGAACCAAACGTGCACAAACCTTTGACTATACTAAAGTGGGTCCAACAACGTGAGGCGCATTAAATTAATTTTTAGCTAGGCCACACCCACTTCGGTGGACGCATGGTCTAAGGCGCTACTCTCTCAGTAGACTAGACTGCCGATGACGAGGAGATCGAGGTTCAAATCTCGGTCGGGTGTACTGAGGTGTAAAACCCATACGGGTAGTAAGACGCGGGGATAAATTAGCTAACGTAAATTATATTTAAAATACAGCTTCGCTATTGACATTTTGTAAACTTTGTTAAAATATTCTTCGAAGAAAGCTATTTTATTTTTAAAATAAATTAAATCGATTTGATAGATATTCAGAAATGGATGTCGAAATGAACTGCTGTTTTCTGAAATTGTGGCTTCTCTTATGAATATAATTGAAATTTGAATGTTTGGGCATATCCTCTAAATATAATATTTCATCTAAAAAAAATCTAATATATGTGAACATTTATTGGAATTGTATAAAATAATCGCTTCACGTTTTAAATATATATATATATTTGATTTTAATAATTCTACCACAACACGTTCTCACTACCATTTCATAACTTAGTAGTTTTCATGTTTGTGGTGCAATCTTCTTTTAATGACTTTATCTTTTAAAAAAATGGGCGAAACCTGTTTATAAACGGATTAATCTTCTAGTAAACCGTTTCAAACACAGCGGAATATATTCTTCAACTTTATTTTAAATTAGTTTTTCAATTATTGTTCATTATATTACACATTTATAGATGCTATCAATTAATATCTTAAGGTTATGTTATTATTTAGCAAGCTGACATTAATCGTCTTAAATTATTCACCAAGTTGTTTTAATCAGAATGGAAATAAAAATGATTCAGTTTAATTCACTTTTTCTCTAATACGCCTTCACCCACCCCTTCTTTTTCCTCTCGTTTCTTAGTACCCGTATGGGTTATACGAAAAAATTATCTACTCTATTTGGATAAGGATGAGAACAGTAGAATTTAGAAGAAATTTGGTCAAATTTGTGTGGGGGAGAGTAGGAAACTATTTAGGAAAAAAAACCTTAAGTGAATTAGCATGCTCTGTACTGTGTATGTTCTAGATTTAAGTTAGTCTATAAGTAGTGTGCCAGTATAATTAATAGGTTCAAAAGGCCCGTGTTAAATATTTTCCGCAAAAAAAAAGATAGAGCGTGGGTAGACGCATTAACATGGAGAGAAAATTAGAAAACCAAAGTGGGAAAAAAACATGTGTGTGCAAAATAATCCCTCACTACACCCAGCCAAGATTCGCTCTTTGACCACCCCCGTAACAAACTACCCAGTATATTGCGAGCCTGACACCCTATACAACGTGACAGCCAGTGCTGTGCTGGTGTAATATGTTAACACAGCCTGAAAGAAAATACATTATCTAGTAGTAGAACGGTAATGAACTAATTATACACCAAGAATTCTGCCATTATGTGGTGCTAGGATAATGAAATCTTGTGTGTTCCCCTGGTGGCCTATGGCAAAGGCAAACGCGAGCGTTCGTTTTAACGGGGCCACAGAGCGCATGCCTCTAGGCACGGCCACGTTTTTATCCCACTCGCATAGCGATCGTCCATTGTTTTTAATGTAGTTTTTTTTTCACAATAGTCAAGTAAGCAACCATTATTTTGTGTGTCCCAAAGATTTTGTAATCAAATAACTGTCATAGTCTGATAGTCTGGACGGGTAGTAATACGTGGTACATGAATGAATAATCACAGACGGTGCTAATCAAAGGGGTTGACCTCAGCTATTGAGAAGTCGGGAACGGTCAGCGACTCGGGTTGGACTTATGAAAGTCATTTAGCGTTCAAAACCACGACACGTTCGGGCACGTGAAAAAACTAATTGCAGACATGTTCGTCTCTAGCGGCGTCAAACAATAGAGTATCACCCCACACGTCACCTACATTGTACGTTTCTTCAGAGGCCACTGCCCAATGTCAACAGGCTGATAATTATAACCGGCCTTTCTCTAAGTATTAGTAACCAGCCCCATGGAGTAGTTGTCGGTGCACCTGGCTACAAGTCTAGGGGTCCCGGGTTCGATTCCCTGGTAACTTGAGTAGTTTTTCTCGAAAGGGGAACTACCCCAACGGTCACCAGGGTTTGGTTAATTTGGCCTAAGTTAGGTTTAAGTGTTTCCACTGGTTCCACACCTTCATACTCACTATCACCATCATCTCATCTCATCGGGACATGGAAAGAGCCCCCACGGAAAGAATGTATTATTAGTACATTCGGGCGTCTCCTGAGAAACTGTGCATCAGTACAAACTGAGCTACGAACGATGTAGGTCAGAAGCGCCGTTTTATTATTATTATTATTAGTTTGGCTGTCGTCTCGATATTTCATCACGTGTGAGTATATTTATATTCGGATTGCTATGAGTAAAAACCTTTTTTCAAACAGCTTAAAAAAATATATTAAAAATATTTTAGCGCGTATTTATATAAATAGTAGACCTCGCTACTACCGTGTTCTTATCGTTACTTCAGAATTAAGATTTCTCTTTAGATTTCAAGTTGAAATATCTCCTATAGTTTCTCCTTGGATTCGAAGTAGATACAACTATTTCCTTGATGATCCAAGTTATACAGAACACAAATTAATACTATATTTAATGGTGCATTATAATATTTATAGAGAATAACTGTGGTTTGGGCGGTTTTGAACGATAGTCTCGCAATATAGGTCAAAAAGGTTAAAAAAAAATAATTAAATACGCCGTAGTTACTCAATCGATTGCTTAGAATTATAATTTTTAGCTGAGGGGCTATCACCAGCGGTGTTTAAGCTTCTAAGGTCAAATTTCCCAAATAACTCTTTTTTTAAAACAAATTTAGTGATGAAATGGCATTTATATCATTTTAAAGTATATAGTTTTGACCGTGGGAACAGTATCCCCCCACCCCCAATTCAAATATTCTCAAAAAACACTTTATTATCGAAGGTGTGTCAGAACCGAACGATTTTAGTGGAGAAATTACATATCCATTACTCTTGGATGAAAAACAGCGACAAAGTGTTGAAAATATTAACATTAAAATTTCACTCGTTCTCAAGAAAACTGACATCACCAAACGTATGATTTTTCCGCAAGACCTGTCCGGTAGCTAGCGCCATCTACGGTTTCCATGATACGTCTGTTCTTGTTGGCGCGGAAGGATACTTTGGTCGGTCGTGAAATTAACCACGCTTTTCACCCTCCCGCTCACCATCCCACAAGTAGGTTCTACTCATGCACTAGACAGGGCCAAGGGCCTTAATTGTATAGCGTTGCTTTCTTCCATAGGGAGAGAACTAGCTCAAGATAGTGATAAGGTGTAGTGAGGTGGACTGGATAGAACTAGCTGAAGATAGGGATATGATGTAATGATGTGGACTGGATAGAACTAGCTGAAGATAGGGATAGGGTGTATTTATGTGGACTGGATAGAGCTAACTCAAGATAGGGATAAGGCGTATTTATGTGGACTGGATAGAACTTGCTCAAGATAGAGATATAACTAGCCAAAGATAGGTAGGTATAAATGGCGTACTTTGGTAAGCGCGTCAATGAACTTTCAAGTTCCTAATGCCACAGACTAAGTTAGTAAGTAATATACGGTGGAAAATATATGTATACCTTCTAAATGAACACTTGTATTTCAAAAGTGTAACAAGGTACTACACTTACTAGCAAAACAGAACTATATAATTTAGGTAGCTATAAATCACAAAGTCATGTCCGTACATCTCAACATAATTACAACTCTTCTATCACGGTACACTCAATTTGGTAGTAGTGCTTAGCAAACAAAACACTCAACGTTAATCCAATATCATACACAAAGAAACAGGAAGTGAAAAACATCAAGTAAACTTCTCAGATGATGATGAAAAGGAGATTCCAAACTTGTTAGTACACATTGTCAATCAATCCCATAGAGAAAGAATATGTATAATAGGGTGGAAATAATAGGTAATTCACCTCACAGACGCCCGAAAAAGAAAAAAAGAATCGCACGAAAATGATGTTACAAGAGTCGCAATACATTTTGAAAAGAAGCAACATCCATGTCGCTGTCGTTACTGCTTTTGTTTAATTCATCAGATATTTAACTTTCTGATATGGTCAGTCAGCGAAATATTAGACCTATTTTTCTGTAATATCAAAAAACTACAAAATCTACTTTCGTGAATTCGTTCTCAAGATTATCTTAAATAAGGCTATAAATCGTCTACGGTTATTATTATTATTACAATGTAAGGTACGTACTGTACATTAGCTAACGACAAAAAATTTGCCGTTTTTATATCAAAACTTTTTTTTAAAAAAAAGAAATAAAATAATGTTCTAATGGAAACTTAAGAGTTTAATTTTCTTCACACGGTGACCTCAACTTATGGTTGAATATCTGTCAAGGATGTCTTAGAATTTAATAACAATGTTTTATCTTCAATTAAAAAGTTTGTCATCTAATACAGCTATGCTCGTGACAGATATTCAACAACTGTTGATATCACCGTGTGAAGAAAATTAAACTCCACGTTTGTACTGTAGCAATATGTGATTTAGTTTGGCAAAAGTTAAAAAAAAAATTCTATAAAAACTGCATAAACACTGGCCTTAACTCACATATCCCTATCATTCCATCTTAATGCTATCGTTGTTTTAACTCTTAATATAAATGGTGATAATGAGAAGGGTTGTCTGTATGAAGCAAACCCGTAAAAGAAGTGAGAAAGGATTGGAAAACTACAGTGACAGAACTTCAACCAGTATATTTCAAGTCTGACACACTATACTATGTGACCAGTGATGCAGACTGGTGCGCGTGAACACGATCTTGTGTTAAGAAGGATTTAACGATTGTTTGTTCTAGAATATAAAGTCTAGCATCCAACATTGTCCTGGTTATGGTCGTTTATTATGTCGCGCAAAAGTTCAGATCCCGTCCAGGGTATCGCTCTCAAAATAGACTAAATTTAGATATCATATTCTGAAAATTTAAAAATGACACCTGGACATGGGAATCGAAGCTGAAGGTCCCGGATTCGATTCCCATGTTCAGGTGTCTTTTTCAATTTTCAGAATATGATATCGAGATGGTGCGATCCTCACTAAAATGCATAAATGATAGCTTTGGCTATTTGATTCATTAATATGCAATCCTGTACAATTATAAAAATAATTGTCGAATGGCTGCAATAATAAGCCAATTACCTAGTCGAAGGTGGCTGCGTTATCTGATAGCTCGTGATCTTAATAAAATCACACATTTGTAGCCAACGACTTCCACACGTCCATCATAGACTCTGCCTTAAAATATGAGTGGAGAATTACCCTTGGCACCGGACGAATCCTGGGTAGCTCAGTGGTAAGAGCATTGTCGTACCCCCGCCGGCTACGGATGACCCGGGAGGTAGTCTGTGGCGTTGAGGAGCGAGCGCTCCTGGCCACGGCCTGAGGCCGGCTTCATCAGGACGCTGCTCCGGTGCTCCGCGAGACCCNATGACCCGGGAGGTAGTCTGTGGCTTTGAGGAGTGAGCGCTCCTGGCCACGGCCTGAGGCCGGCTTCATCAGGACGCGGCTCCGGTGTTCCACGAGACCCCCCCGGCTGGCGCTCAGCCCGGTGCGAGTGCGTGTGTATGTGTGTGTGTGGGCGCGTTCTACACCTTCGTTTCGTGTTTATATGTCCGCCGCCAACCCCGCCAATTGTCCTTGTGGGTTGGCTATTTTCAAACAGTCAAATCTTACTAACGACATCATTCAACTGAAACATTATTATTACAATTTAATTTTTCATATATTTATGTTTTCCGACGTTTCTTGTTCCCTCCCACTGTTTTCCGTCTGTCCCTCTCCTTTGTACGTTGTACGTTTTGTCATGGTCCTGGCGACCCGCTATGAGCGATGAGGTGGGTTTTTTGAATAATTTTCCCACCCCTATCCTGCAGAAAGCAATTATCAGCCCGCAAGGGCGCCAATACCTTTCATTTTGTGATTGTTCTTATCCCTATGTCGTGTTCGTTTTCGAGAACCCTTCGGGGCTGGTGTTAATGTTTGTCCCTCTATGTTTCTCATGTTTTATTTATGTCTTTATGTATATGTTTAATTGGAAAAATAAAAACCATACAAACAAAACAACATTGGCGTACTAAGCCGAAGGTCCCGGGTTAGATTCCCGTGTTCAGGTGTCATTTCTCAATTTTCAGAATATGATATCTAGATGGTGCGATCCTCACTAAAATGCATAAATGATAGCTTTGGCTATTTGATTGATAGACTAAATTTAGTATGACGTAGAGGTCCAGATATGAGTCCTGGTAGAGTGTTTTTAGGGTGGTTTATTTTTCCTAAATGGCTCCCCACTCTCCTTTCAAAGTAGGTGCGGGTAAACTTGATCCTTAATAATGCTGTCCCTATTTCTATCCCATGTTTTTTACATACACGTTTAAGCCGACCGGGTAGTAAGATGGGGTACATACATAAAAAATAATGGGGGTTGGGATTTGAGCCGAACGTCCCCGGTCATTTGACCCCAAGTCGATCCAACCAAAAGCACCTTTTATGGAGATACATAACCAAAAGGTCGAATATTCAAGTCCCCTCGCCCGGTCACTTCAATTGACCCATCCAACATGTCCCCTTCTTTTCGGAGTATTATGACCGGCGCTGTATATCTACAAGACAAACGAACAGTTAAAACTGGGAGAACCGTTTCTTGACGCCGGAGCCACCAGCCCAGCCCGACTGGTTCTATAGACCACCACGTGTCTATCTTTCTCTCTTTCACACACACAGTTTTGACCTAGGTGCGACACACATGACTGCTAGGTGCTAGGGGGGGTACTCAGAATAACCACACCCTCTTCCGTGAAATAATGTACACGTGGCACATGAGGAAGGGGGGGGGGGAACAGGAATGGAAGGGGGGATAAATTAAAGCTCACATGGCGAGTTATCTCTACATACACACACAAATATATACACACATAACATTGGCTGGAGGTATCATTAGAATCGTTTAATAACACTTTTTTTTATTGATAATATCGTTTTATTAAGCAAATAATAGTTCCGATTGGGTTGACATAATTGACGTTCAGCCAATACTTGAAATAAATAACTTTTTGCTAGCTGTCACCCACACACTGATGTATTCTACACTGAATATCATCTCTGAGGGAACGGAATGGCTACTATTGGAATACAGTGTTGTCATTCTCTTGTTTTCGTGTAGTCACTAAGCCAAGGCAAATTGTGCAACGCTGGTTCAATAGTGCCATTTTTTTCCCAAAGCACTTGCCACCAGGGTTTGTCAGCTGGACATTCCTGGTATTCAGATGATGGGATGATAATAGCGATTAAAGGGCGCCAGTAGAAGTATTAAACATAACTTAGACCTAATTAACCCGAACATGGCGATCATAGGAACAATTCTCTTAGGGAAAAATACTTATTATGCTGCCGGGAATCAAACCCGGGACTAGTGACGAGGATTGCTGACCGCTAGACCAAGAGGCTGGTCGATGCTGCCAGTAGCTTCTTACCTCAGAACACTACCTTCCGACTTAACTGGCAGCGAAAGCTATCAGAGTGAAAGAGCAAAGATAAAGCTTGATCCCTAGGATCTGAAATTGTCTCAGCGATGATATCCAGTGTAGTCAACATTACTATACTAAACTACACGAAGAGGACACAGAGGTATTTTCAAACCACCCTGACGTTCAACGAAAATGCGAAACTCATGTACCTCCAATCAACACGAGAATACCTTGAAATAGTTATTAGCTTTTGTGTGATTATATCCCACATGTTTTATTTTTAACATCATTATATATCTACAGACTCAAACAAACATGTTTTCAATATTCCGTGTGTTGTTACAATAGTGATTTCAATTACACGTTAGATTATAAATAGGAAAACATTACATTTTGTAAGTGCCATTGAATTAATTCTGGCTTAACTAAAATTAACCATGTTAGTTATTTTGGAGAAGACCTTTTTAAAAGTTACATAATTTGCGTTTAGTGCATTAATAAATGTGACTTATAGGCTTATTCTTTAAACTAATCAAATAGTTTCCACTTGGTTATTTCCAACATTTAATAAGGTGAACGTGAATTCCCTTTCCATAGACTTTTAATTAATAATGATGGATCTCTTATGAACTTGTAACTAATATATGAACCCATCAGAATTACTCTTTTTTTTTCTTTGAGTTAGCAATTTTGGGGCCAAAGTTTAAGCAAATCAGTAATTTAAAACATAATTAGCATACAATTATTCACGCTACCAATATTACAAAAATATTTTGTTGCAAGGATTGACCAAAGTTGATCAAAGATTTTGATCAAATAAATAGATTGTTTTAAATATTACTCTGACTAAAGTAGCCTGTTTGAGAAGGTAGCAATATAATAATTCAACCATATTTTAAAGAACATTTCTCAACGGGTTCTGTTATTTTTATTTGCCCTGGGTAACATCAACTCTAGTTACGCATCTGAGTAAATATATAACATTCTGTGGCAGTTAAAAAAGGCTATTATACCAACTTTCATGTATCCGCAATCCTAGATATTTGTTTTAAAACTAAATAGTTTTACACACTTAAGATAGATGTAGTAGATACCATTTAATCAGCGTTTATTCCTCTATATTCGTTTTATTGTTTGCTTTAATGGATTAAAATTTTATGTTCTGCCCAAAGTCGAGTTGGTTCGTGGTTTTTATGCCTGTATAGCTCTAGGTTATGAAAGTCACAGTCCAATAATAATAATAATAATAATAATGTCACTGACTTTTTTTAAACAGGAAAAAGAAGTTTTGAAATTTAAAAAGTAATGTATGCTAAGAACAGTGTATTTTCTACTCCATATTTTGATTACACCATTCCTTACCCCCCACTCTCCTAAATATGATGTTTAAGAACCTTTTGTTAACTTGTTTTATGATTCGAGGTGACCTGGCGGTCTAGGGGTAAGGTGTCAGACTTCTATGCTGGCGGCCGGGGTTCAATCCCAGGTTTCGGCAAAGATTTATCTGATTACCAAACCCTTCCTTCACCTCTGGCAAGACACCTTGTGAATGTGGGGAATGCCAGGCCTCCACCGTGGTTCGGATTCCACGTTAAACTGTAGGTCCTCCATTTCATCTCATGGTCCTCCATTTCATCTCACAATCACCCTACCATTACACATTAGCGTAAGTGTGTATAACCCGAACGGGTAGTAAGACGTGGTGCTGCTAATAATAATAATAATAATAATTTATGATTCGAGTATACTTAAGTTGTATGCATTTACAAGAAAGCTTTCATATTGTAATATTGTATTGTGATTCAACGTTGTTTTTTTGAAACTGACATTTCAGTGATGAACGAGATTTGGCAATTTTTTACTGTTAGAAATGCTATGTTTTATATAACGGCATTTGTTATTGTGTGGGTTTTTAGCACAGTGCTATCTTCGTACTATATGCTGAGTAATTGGTAATTATTTAATCGAAACACAGTATTTATAAAAGGGAAACACAAGTGAAGAGGATAACAGATGTGAAAAATGATAAATGTCCTGATGATTATAAGTAAAGTTAATTCTAGCTTTGGATTCTAGCTTTGTAAACCACAAATAATCCTCCAAAGGTCCTGTAAAATATTACTAAAACTTGGTGATACGAATAGTGTGCCTAATTTTGATTGAGGGGGTTCTATTCTGATAAGCTTTGTTGGTGGGTATTAGAGAACTTGTTTTTAAATATTTTTTATCACCTCCGTTTTACTATCTGTTCAGGCTATTCACATATAATATGATTGCTAATCTAATGGGATAGGGATAAGGAAGGAAACATTTTAGACGTAATAGAACCGTAATTGCGTGGAAGGAAAGCGGTAAACCATTTAAAGGAAACCACCCTCAGAAACCTGACCGGGATTCGAAGACCGATCACCTCCTCTTCAGCGGGATAGTCAAACCCGAGAGTGACGCCTTAGAAAGTTCGGCCACTGAAGTGGGTTTAAATAATTAGATATGTCGACTTCTCACCCATGTGAATATTTCATGTTTCACTAAATTCTACACGTCCGGGCTAGCCGCATATCTAACACTAATAGGGGTGGGATGAGAACGATAGAGTTAAAGAGGAGATGCACCCACATTCGCGTGATGGGGGATAGATAGGGTCATATTCAAACGCTTCAGTACATCCAGGATTCGAAGTCGTACCTCTCTGTCACCGTCAAACCAAACAAGATGAGAATCATGTTTTGTGTACGTGTCCGCTGATGCGGGTGGATCAGGAGAATATTAATGTACCTAGTTTAATTATATGGGTTTGGAAAAATTATGTTCTTATATTTCTACAAATAAGAGTCAAACAATATTTAAAGTGAGATTATTCCAACTAAATCGCCACTCGCATCGATGGACACGCGGATTAAATGTCTGACTCATTTAGCTTGTTTTTCTGTTGACTGGGAGGTTGGAGAGAAAATATTGGTCAGGTATATTTTTCTTTCTTAAATGGTTTGGCATTTTCCCTCCATATAAATGTAGACAAGTTTCCTCTAAAGTACAATTTTCTCATTCTTACTTAAATAGCCTAAGTAGTTTTTAGGTAAAGTGGTCGCCTCAGGACCCCTTATTTTGAAACGTGCGAGTAGCGATTCGCTAGTATATCTCTCTCATCTCGCACACAATCTCGCAAGCCCCTAATTTTGAAACTTCTGCGCTGCGAAAACTGACGTCACACGATAGAATAGGGAGCGGATTTTACTCGCCAGGCTCATACCGTGCGAGAGAGGGCTTGTCTGTCGAGTAAAGCATAAATTAACAAAATTGATGCCATCCCCCTCTTCGGTTGAAACTTTCTGAAAGCTATTTTGTTGAAATAACCTATCATTGTACAAAATAGGTTGACAAAAGAAAAAAATATATGATTGCTTTCTACATTTTATTCAATCCTTCAATAAAAATTATTGTTTAGATGAAAATATAATATTTTTTATTTTATTTCATTTATTCAACCGTCAAATTAGCTAAGTCGTTAGAATGACATTATCATATTCTAAGCCTCACGTGTTCAAATCCTGTAGTCTCTAATTATATTTTTATTTATCAGACCTTAAACTTTTAATTTTAAATTATTGTATTGGTAAGCATATCATTTGTTTTAAATATTTTTTTATAGAAGTATACAAGGTATTTGAGCCTACGTGGACTACCATAATATTCTTCTTTAAAAATAATTTACCATTGTAATAAATTAAAAACAGTACATTAATTTTAAAATTTTGTATGTAGTTGATTATTTAAAAATTAAATTAATGGGTTTTATGACATAAAAAGGTACATATTTAAAAATAAGGCTAAGTGAGCTAACGATTATTCGCATAGTAACAATCTTTAGAGAATATTTTTTTTTTTTTAATAGTAGAGAAAATAAAAATATATGTTACTGGATTATAATTATTAACAAGTGATTTAAATTCAGACAAAAACCAAAATATTATAATCGAGGTGGGATCGAGCCCGTGAACTTTTGAAATTCAGACTAATATGCTATCAAATGAGCTAAAGTTGATATTGACTCTAAGAACGGTTTAACTCCTACTCATATAAACTGAGAAAATTTTGAGACAACAAACTTAGATGCAAACAACTGGAAAATGGTTTCCTAATTAAACGAAACTATTCGTTTTACATGATACAATCAATAGAATAAGAGTGTTTACTTTCAGTTACGTATCTTGTATAATGGCGTGTTGTAGCATCCCATCGCCTCAATCCTTTGGCACGTCATGGTTTTACAGTGTTGTCAGAATGGGGGGAACTTCTACACTTCCTGAACTCCCCTAGTACATGGGATTTTTACCATATGGTACAGGCAACACTAACCAGCCGAAGAGCTGAGGGCATGCCCAGTTCCAGATAAATAAAAAATACATCAAACCAGCTTTCGGGCTGTTGACTTAAGAGAAGACTTTGGTGACCTGGCGGTCTAGGGGTAAGGTGTCAGACTTCTGTGCTGGCGGCCGGGGTTCAATCCTCGGTCCCGGCACAGATTTATCTGATTACCAAACCCTTCCTTCACCTCTGACAAGACATCTTGTGAATGTGGGGAATGCCAGGCCTCCACCGTGGTTCGGATCCCACGTCAAACTGTAGGTCCTCCATTTCATCTCACAATCACCCTACCATTACACATTAGCGTAAGTGTGTATAACCCGAACGGGTAGTAAGACGTGGTGCTAATAATGCTAATAATAATAATAATAATAAGAGAAGACTTTATTAGCGTGGGAAAATGCAAGACATCCACATTGGTGGTCGTATAATCTAACGAGTCACTCTCAAAATGCCAGTGATAAGAAGATCAGGGTTTGAATCCAGGTTGGGTTTACTGAGGGTGGCTATATCGAAATGGTTTCCCACTCTCCTCCAAATTATGTCATCTTCACCCATACCTCAAAAGTGTAAATGTGTGTACAGCTCAAACGGGTATTAAGTTGGGAAATGTCTTATTACCTGTAATCAAGTAGGTAAGAGGTGTAAGACCTTCCAAGTGGTATCCGCCATCGTGTCGTCAAGGGCTCCTCGATGTATAGCGATATCTCCAAGAAATCTGCCGTCCAAGGCCAACAAGATGTATAAGGGAAGGCCGGTTTGAATGATTGGGCGTGGTTGGTTACCATGGTGAGGTTTGCGCTCGACACGTTAGTTTGTATTCTTTGCGTCCGGTCATTGGAAGAGATGTTGCTGAAAGGTGATCTCGCAAGGCATGACGGGAGGGGTGGAATCGATCTAGAAGAGGTGGAGACTCTTTACCGTGGTATGCCGGTATGTGTGAGGCGTGCATTCCCGCGACACAAAAACATCATCAATACCTTCTTCTTTTTTTTTGACCTTCGCACATACATCGGTGAGCACGCGGATAAAACGTCAAGTTCATCAAGCATGGTTTGACAATGGCGAGCATGTCAGGGTTTCTAATCCTGACTGAGTGTACTGAGTTTTTTAAAAGCTTAAATCAAAGAACTCACCAGTATATTTTCCATCAAAAGGCGTTGGACGTAGTCTGAGGTAGAACACCTCCAAGATGTCAAACGCGTACGAGGACTGATGAAGCTGCACGCATAGAGGAAAGTAGGGGGATTGGGAAGGTAGGGGTATAACTCTAGAATCATGGGACTTAGCCATGAAGTGGGTTGTGTTTATTTTAAATTATCAGTGGAATGGATTGCGTGGTTACCCCGGGAAACTCTTTCCTTTGCATCAAGCAGACAGGGGGAAAAATCTCTTTATTTTGTTTCTTCCGACCCAGTTTTTAACTAGTAAAAAAAATCTGATAAAAAATTTAAAATAACAGTTTCGAGGTACAAACGTTCGTGCACGGGGGTTACTCGTTTTTAAATGTCAGACCTCTGCGTGAGATAGATACCAATTAATGCTCATGACAGACAAACAGGCAAACTCTTCATTTTATTAATATTGATACCCGCCTCGGTGGCGTAGTTGGCTAACGCGCTAGTCGTGTTGAGCTCGACTGATGAGGACGGGGAGATCGAGGTTCGAATCTCGGTCGGGTGAACTAGGGGTGTTTTTTCCTAAACGGTTTTCCACTCTCCCTCCACGCAAATGCGGGTTCACTTCCTCTAATTAAACCTCCCCAATTCCTAATCCATTAGAGTAATTAGTACTTAAAGCGTATAACCCGAACGGGCAGTAAGACGTGGTGCTAAATATTATTAATATTGATACAATTTTTTAAGCAAAAATACTCGAAAAAAGTAGCCATATCCACACTGTTGTTAAACTACCAAATTCTGGTTCAAACTCAAAATATCCTGAGCTTCCGATGAGCGGAAGGTTGCGATTCTAATCTCGGCTGGGTGCTCTGGAGGGTGGTTTTCCAAGTGATGTTTATCACTGTGGTTTTACCATCCCTTTTCCACGATAGTGCCAGTTTATTTTCTCTAATTACCCTACATTATAAAAAGATTGTTAGATTATTTGTGTCAAGCTTTATTTGTATGTTATAAAACATTTTATATTCACTTCGTTTACCCTAAAAGGAAGTAAAGTTATTAGAATGTGGCCATACATTATAAGCTCCGCCATAGAGGAAACAAATAAAGTTAGCTCAATATAAACGAAGAGTACATCAAGTGGTCGAGGTGACCAAATTTTAAATGACTTTAGTTTCTAGCTACGACAAAAACAATATACAATACCCCAGATTATATTTGTAAAGCTTGTTTGCTTGAAATACGGTATATTAACTATATAGTGAAAATTCTTGTATATGTTAACAGAAATGTGTGCAATCCAGGCATTCTAAAAAATGCCTAGACATTCTATATAATGCCAAAGTGGTTTTGGCAAAATACGAAATAAATTAGTTTTGCTGTTGTATTTAAGACTGTTCGTAGGGAATGTATAGAATAACCAGTCATTATATATTAACGAGAACAAAAGCTAACCTAAGCTAACCTAACCTTACCTAACTACCCTATTCTAAAATAACCTACCTTGACCAACTTTAATCCTAGGAATTAGGTGAGCCTGCAAGAAAACGGCGCAAGACTTACATGGAACTGTATTAAAAAATTGATAACATATTCCGGGACTTCAAAAAGACGAAGGACTTGAAAATAAGTATGATATACAACAGAAAAACTTGTTTATTTCATACTTTGCCAAAACCACTCTTGAATTATATAGAATGCCAGGATTTCACTCATTGCCGGTGACATGTATACTCATAATATATTTATAATATAATATAGTACATAAAGTCAAATTTGCATTCAAATAATATTATCAGTTAGAAAAGGAACCAGAGCTGCTTAAGCCTATAACATCAGATCAACTTAGCTGACACTATGAGTTTTAATATAATATATTATCAATATGAATAAAATAGCACTAGCTATATAGAAAATGTTCTCATTTATGACTGCAGCAAAAAAGTGTCTAGTTCCTAAAATGCTCTTTAAATGAAAAGTTGAGAGTAATAATAATGTGTATTCTATAATATAGTACCAATAAGAATATACCTGTCTGGGTTCAAAAATTATACAACGATACAACTATTCTTAAGGTGTGGGCATGTAGGGATCGCAAATTAACGACAGTATTTTTTACGGTTCCTTTCATAGCAAAACTTTTTTTTTTTTAAATGAATCAAATAATTCTCGAGTAGGAACATATAGTTTAGTTTTCTTCACATGTTGAACTCATAGGTTATTGAATATCTGCCAAGGGTGTCCTGGAATTTAATGACAACATTTTCTCCTCTTTTAAAAACCTACTCTTCTAATGCCACCATGCTCATGAAAGATATCCAAGAACTGTTGATATCACCATGTGAAGAAAATTAAACTCAATGATTCTACTGGAGCAATATTGGATTTATTTTGGCCAAACAAATCTTTTGCTATAAAAACAGCAAATACATTGGCCTTTTCTGGCATTCCCTATACTCCAACCTTAATTTTATGACCACATATTTTCCTGGTTCTCACGGAAGCCACGTAAGAAGTTTAAAGATTATTGCCCCGATGATTTACTTGTTTTCATGCATCAGCGGGCCACCGAGGTCAGAGAAAGAAACAGAGCCAATCAACCCCCCTCCCCCTTGCCACTATCCCCCGATTTTGTATCAAGTTCAATGGACTTTAATGTATATTTTGTAGATATCCGGGCACAAAGCGACGGGATTGGAACAAGGGTCTAAGTCAATAAATTAACACTTTCTAAAAATAATAAAGGTTTCTTCTTAAATCTTAGGATTCTCAAAGACATTTCAATACCAACATGGATAAAAGAAAAAGGGAGGAAATTATTGAAATATACACGTCTAAATCAAAGTGCTTAAGCTATAATTTAATTTTTTTAAAGTGGCATAAAAAAGTGTAGAGGAATAACATCGCCATGGAAACTTGTATTCTCCAACACGAAAATATATTTTCGGCGATACTCATTAAATTTCAGGCAGTTAAATGTATATCTGAAGTAAAAATTGATACTCTGCGATTGTTAATAACAATACAATGATAATGATGATAGTGATAATAATGATGATAGTAATAATAATAATAATAATAATAATAATAATAATAATAATAATAGAGTGCCTGGGCTACAACAATTTGTATCTCAGTTCTTGGAAAGATTAGCCAGTACTAATGTACCGTAGCCCAGAGAAAGCCCGAATGTACCAATCAAACATAATTAATTTTCGTGGAGGCTCTTTCCAGGTCCTGATGAGGTGATTAGGATTATGTTTGAATATGCAAATCTTGACTTAGCTTAAGCCTAATTAACCAAACTCTGGTGACCATGGGGATTACTTTCCTTTCCCCAGTATCATCCGGGAATAGATCCCGGGACCTTTAATTCATCTGACGAATATACCACAAGGTCGGTTTACGATTGTTAATACAAAAATAGAGTGAAAGCATTAGTTCGGGATACCGGTGCTATAATTCCCACAAAGTCCCCTAAGGAGCTTATTACATTAATTTTTTATAATCTTTATATCCAGAGGAAAGCTGCTTCACTTCTTTAAAATTAATATGTGTCATCTTATTTCGTTAAGTAGGTGACCTGGCGGTCTAGGGGTAAGGTGTCAGACTTCTGTGCTGGGGGTCCGGGGTTTAATCCTCGGTCTGGTCACAGATTTATCTGATTACCAAACCCTTCCTTCACCTCTGACAAGACGTGTACTAATCATAACTTGTGAATGTGAGGAATGCCAGGCCTCCACCGTGGTTCGGATTCCACGTTAAACTGGAGGTCCTCCATTTCATCTCACAATCATTCTACCATTAAACATTAGCGTAAGTGCGTACAACCCGAACGGGTAGTAAGACGCGGTGCTAATAGTAATAATAATATTTCGTTAAATAAGTAGCTTTTTATTCTTTTAGCACCGCGTTTTACTTATTAATCGTTTGTGCTATACGCCTATGTACTAATTACACTAATGTGCTAGGGATTAGGAAGGTTGAATCTAGAGGACGTGTGCCTTAATTCGCGTGGAGGGAGAGCGGAAAACCATTTAGGAAAAAAAACACCCTTAGTACATCTGACTGGGATCGAGCCCCTATCTGCCCGTCTTTGGCTGTATTTTCTATCTAAAGAGTGAGTGAGGCCTTTGACTAGAGTTTAGACCATATAGTAAATTAACCGGGTGAATAAATGTTAAATTATGGAAGGATGTTAGGGATATGGGTAGTAAGACACATAACTAGAGATAATATGTTACGAATATATTAAAACTGCGTCTGAAATATAAACATAGTTAACAATTTTATCAAATTATTTCTAAATAATCGTATTTTAATATTAATTTTATAGAGTGATTGAAGAAAAAACCTTTTTCGAAAACGGAATGTAGAAAAATTTCAATGTCATATCGATGCATAATTCAAGAATACAAAAATGAAATTGTTAAAGGAGAACTATTCTTTCTATCCATTGAAATCTAATAAAAACTAACGTAAAATGTTCCCCTATACATTGCGTTTTTTTAAAAAAAACATCGCTTTTAACTCCAATTTAAGGGGAGATATTATAGAGAGATTATTGAGAATGAAGCGGACATAAAGATGATGGGAGATAGATTTTGACAGCTCGATTAAAGAGCTTATCGACTTTGCCCCAGAGGATCTATTAATGCCCCCCTCCTCCCCCTCATAATGATTGCGTCCTTTGACCCTACAAAACATCGACATTACAAGGGGTGTTCCGAACGTTGGCAAAGCGATCTAATTGAGAGTGAAGTGAATTTGCTATCACAAAAAACAATATGGAATTAAATTGCTATCCAAAAACAATTTAAAGAGTTATTGACATCGATGGCACACATAAAGTTTGGTTAAATTTCTGTTAGGATAAAGAGTATTTCGTGGTCAAGTAGAATAAACTTTCCCTCTTTTGTTTATTTAAACGTTTTATTGCAAGGTGTTTTTTGTTTAGTTTTGCCGTACTCCGCGTCGTATTAAATATACTGGATTTCCGAATATGTACAATTATAGGCTAGGATTTAAAAAAAATGTCAAATTTAAATGGTATATTTTTTAAATAAAGTATTTAACGTGTACTTTCCAAAGACATTACAAACTATCTTAGCCTAAGTTAGTAGGCTTAGCTCTGCACAACCAGTATCTAACTATAAGCTGAATGTATATTAAGAGGACGAAATTTAAACAGCTAAAGAATATAATCAGCATCCCTTGGAATCTAATAAGTATTTCTTATTCACAAACTAGATACGGAAAATTAATAATACTTTTAATGGTAATCCATAAACCACGTAACTCTTTTTGAATACCTTTCTTGATCTTCCAACACCCTATGTAACACCAAGTATATATTTAGCCTAGCCATTAACTCCTCTAACTTGTGTTACGAAGATGTTAATAACAAGAGTTAGTGTAATTATTTCACAGTGAAGATTTTGTGACACTATAAAAAGGGACTCAGATTTTGTACAATTTAGAATCGGAAGTTATAATATACAAGTATATTTATTAAAGGTGTGAACAATAAACATGAACAATAATATTATTATTATTTCAACATTATAATCTAGTTATAAGATCTGTGTTACATAACACTGCGATGTAGCCACCCTTACCCCATGTAACACCATAACACCATGTAGACATTAGAGCTACCCCCCTTTCCCTTTTCAACGTACATAGTTTATGGGTGAACCCCTTAGCTATGCTGTTTTAGGCTAAGTTAGTTTGTGGGTTGTGTATTAAAATTATATTATATTTAGAAAGTTCAGTAAATGTTAAAATCTCTAACAACAATCTCAAACGCATATGTGGGCATGCATAATAAACCCCCAGCTCATATTGTCGTATTTTCCGCAAAGAGTTCATGACCACCATTGTTATCACCGGAAACTTATAAAATGAATACCCACATGTATGTTTGTAAGCAATTGACTTAGCGAGGTCGATAATTTTGGACCAATTTTTTAACAAAACCTTAAATTAATTCACAAGAATAATATTAAAGCTAGACAATTTTACGTTTTAAGTTTTGTAAAAGTTTTAATCACTAATAAAATAGTCTCTTATTGTTATTTATAAGCAATGAGTGAGTTTTGGGGAGATAGCTGGCTCCTCTGTTCCGATACCATATTCGAGCTGTATCGGTGGTGGGACAGTTTCCGCAACTTGGAACTGTTCCAAAAGTGTAACCACAATGGTTTGGAACAGTTAGTGCTGTTGCACACGTACCGATATTATCGGTGTCGGCGCCGGTATCGTTGTTAGCACCGATACTGGCGTGGGTTGTTGCACACACACCGACAATATCGCTATCGGTGCTTGAGAGGCATAGGCAGTTTTGGGGATGGTGGCGAGCAAACAACATGTAGAATAGGTTTCTTTTGTTGTGTTTGCTTCATCTCCGGAGGAGACGACGCCCAAACCAGAGAAGAAGAGATTTTGGGTGCATCCTATAGTAGCCGCAAGGACTCTTGAAGGCACTTGCTATACTCTTTTTGGGAGATTCCCAGAGGATGAGGGGAAATTCTTTAACTACCTTAGAATGAGTACTTCTACATTTGACTACATTTTGAATCGTTTGGCTCCTCACCTCCAGCATCAATGCAAGAATGCAAGATGACAGCTGCAGACTAGTGACCACCTGCTCTGAGCACTGATATCGGTGTATTTGTAAAGGGGGCCGCCGACATTGCTCCGACAAGTCGGTAGTCGTCACGATAATGCTGTCGTGTCGGCATCGTGTGCAACAGGGCCATAAGATTACATGGAATCTCACTACCACCGATATCGGCGCCGGCACCGACACCGATATTATCGGTACGTGTGCAACAGCACTTAGTGTACATGATATATCGGTATCGACACATTCTTAGTTCAAGTTCTGGCCTGGTTTAAATGAAGGTGGTTTTTCCTAAATGATTTTCCTTTTTTTATACATGCAAATTAGGTTGCATTTCCTCCACTTGCTTAGTTAATATGTGTTTAGACCGGACGGGTAGTAAGACGTGTTATAAAAATGTATTTTTTTCCTTTAATTAATAAAATAAAAGGATGTCCGAAGCTCGAAAACTAAACTTCATTCCACAGTTCTTGCAATGCACGGGAAGGATGGAAATGATTGTATCCTACGGATAGCTGTTTATCTTGGTAGCAGTGCTTATACTTTAACAATTATAACCCTGGACACGGGACAATTCCTGGATAGCTCAGTGGTTAGAGCATTGGCGTACTAAGCCAAAGGTCCAGGCTTCGATTCCCGTGTCCAGGTGTCATTTTTCAATTTTAAGACTATATCTAAATACGGCTAAATCCGTACCAAACCATATATAATGGCTTCGGCTATCTGATTCTTAACTATGCAATCCCTTACAATAATAATAATAAATGTACAAATGGCTGCAATAAGCCAACTACCGAGTCGAAGGTGGCTGCGTTATCTGATAGCTCGTGATCTTAATAAAATCACACATTTGTAGCCGACGATTTCCGCACGTCCATCACAGACTCTGCCTTAAAATATGAGTGAAGAATGACCCTGAGCACAGGATGATTCCTGGATAATTCAGTGGTAAGAGCATTGGCGTACTAAGCCAAAGGTCTTGGGTTCGATTCCCGTGTCCAAGTGTCATTTTTCAATTTTAAGCATATACAATTATTAAAGAGCTATAGACTTCACTTATATGATCTCAAAAGAAAAACAAAAAGATTTTAATAGTGACATAAAGCAATTAAGAATAGTTTTACTGCCCCGATTCCAGTTACTCTGTTATTGGTTGTAGAATTAAGAGATATTTAGAGCGAATATAATGTAGACTAGTCAACATTTACCAAGTTTGATAAACCTATCTTATAACTATAAAAAAAAGAGAGATACCGTGAGGCAGAGAAAGAAACAAAAAAGTACTTACTTATGATTATCATATAAGTTTTAAAATGTCCAATAACAAAGCCACCATCTAAAAACATTATTTGTCTTTCCAAGGTTTTTATACCACTTCCTGATATCCTGGAGAGTTACAATTTAGTATGTACACTATGGAGGCCATCTTTATGAGGAAAATCCGAAACTTGAAAACTACAAGATGGTGGATACAATATGAAGGACACAACTTTCAAATTGAATCTTAAAGAGATTAAATTTGGTATGGACGCTGTGGAGGCCATCCTTATGAGAAAAATTTTAAACTTAAAAAATACAAGATGGCGGATCCAAGATGGTGGGCGAAGTGTACAAATTGAGATTTCACCATAGATCCCGAAAACTGGGCAAAGCAATGGACACAAAGCGCGATACCTCCTGTTATGAAAATCTAAAGATAGAGAAAAACAACTGGGAAGAGACTTCGCGCAAAATCTGAAATAGCTCTTATCGGAGACCGACCTCTCTCCAAGGTTAAATGTAATTTTCGTTGGTCAGTGAATGAAGAGGCGCTATTATGGTAGTGTTTCTGATATCATTAAAAAAAGGATTGATGTCTTAAAAAAAAGTCTTGAGGTATAGATTTGTATCATTATTATCACCGCGTCTTACTGGCGTAGCAATGAGGAAAAAAGCATTTGAGTGAGAATCCACCCCCATTTGCGTGGAAGGAGAGTGGGAAACCATTTAAGAAAAAAACATCCTAAGTAAAACCGAGAGGAATTAGAACCACGATCACCCTGTAATCGACAGTCTGCTCTAACAGAAGAGTGACACCTTAAACCATTCTGCCACTGAAGCCGGTTTATAGATTTACGCAAATATCCCAAAACGTCCGAGATTTCGAAGGATTTTATTACAAGTCTTGTGACTTTAGTAAGAAAGAGGGTTGACTTGGGCCATTTATTTTTTTTCGTCTAGGGAACGACTCGTATCTACACTCATAAATTTGTGTATTTATTTGACCGCGGCTTGACGGCTGCGCGCGCACAATCCTCCGCGTTAGTTACAGGGCCTCCATCGAGGTTCGATACCGAACCGGCCGAGGTCAGCAACAACTAAACCGATACAGTTAAATCGAGGGTGGGGGAGAGGGGGGGGGTTAAGATGGGGACCATTGATCGGGGGGATCCGGTTCTTTCAGTCGACACTTCATGGAGATCTAGTCCTTCGATAAGATTTGTCCGGTAAAGACTCTAGGAGCGCCCCCCTCTCTCTGTCTGGTCTGTGTAAGTCACGATCGAATCTGCTGCGTGTCTCGTGATCTGTCATGGGGGGGCAGGGGGAGGGGGAAAGGGGGTACAGAAGGTTTCTGGTAGAAAGGACCTTTTAAGAAAATGAAAATAAACACAGTAGGATCTGGCTAATTTGGACTGGGTTTATTCTCAAATTTGGATAATTTGAACCTACCATGATTCCCCTTGAAGTTCCTCTCCAAACCAATGGTAAAAAAATGGCATTTAATTCGAGTTAAAGAAGAAAATATTTGGATATTTAGAAATATATACAGTACAGTGTTCTTTTTCTTTCTTTTTCGAGTGATGATCTTTATTGAATCACCCCATATGCCAATTACGTCAAATAAAGTTATTGAAGCAAAGTAAAAGATTAATTAATTAATTAAATTTAGCACCGCGTCTTACTAAGTGTTCCGGTTATACTCTTAAGTAGGCCTACTAATTACGCTAATGGATTAGGAATTGGGAAGGTTGAATTTAGAGGAAGTGAACCCGCATTTGCGTGGAGAGAGAGAGTGGAAAATCATTTTAGGAAAAACCACCCCCAGTTCACCCGACCGAGATTCAAACCTCGATCTCCCAGTCCTCGGCAGTCGAGCTCAACACGACTAGCGCTTTAGCCAACTACGCCACCGAGGCGGGTCAAAGTAAAAGAGAAAACACTTACTAAAATGTAAAACCTGAGAAGATTCGCTGAATACCAACCAGACGTGAAACGTGAAAGACAATATTTTTCATGCAACCAGTGAACTTGGAGATTTTGTTTGTTGCCTTAAGATGAGCAAACGACAAAAAACCAGGACTATTTTTTTTTCCTCCGTTATGTCACTTAAGTGCAAAAACTCTTTTAATCCTGCAATTTTCTTATCTTAATTTTCCCAAGGCTTATATTTTGTGTTTAATTGTTCTTGTATTTTATAACATTTTAGAAAACATTCTAAAAATAATCTTTCGTAAGGAGTTTAGAGTATGTTATATGATGTTATTTGCCACCCTACCTTGTATTTCCCTATTTTTTTCTACTTTTATGAACAATTTCTAATATATTTTCTAATTTAATTTCGCGTGAAATATTCTAAGCTCGCCGGCATGTCGCCAGCCTGACTAATGACAATGTTTACATATATTAAATTAAGTAAAAGGACGGAAGGAACAACGTAAAACATTGTTTTAAATAATTTAAATAAGGAATTTTGATTTAAGGAAGAACACTTACCTTTTATTAAGCATATTATTTATCC
Organism: Timema shepardi; assembly: GCA_902151425.1. Classification (NCBI taxonomy): domain Eukaryota; kingdom Metazoa; phylum Arthropoda; class Insecta; order Phasmatodea; family Timematidae; genus Timema; species Timema shepardi. The sequence goes on along the minus strand of CABFVX010004049.1, from coordinate 46,240 downwards.
ATTTAAGAAGTGTGGTTGACTGTGTTTATTTTGAAGGTAGGCCATCTTTGTTTTAACGCATGCGCAGTGCTATCAAACGAGTGAGGAGTGAACTTCGTGATTTGGAAGGAATAAAAACGAGCGCGATTTTTAATTTTGACAGAAGGAAATAGACATTTTAATTCTTTATTAAAAACATTATTCTTATTCAATTGGCTATATTTAAATACTTATATTAAACCTACATTTCATTTTTATTTTATCACTAGTCTATAGCCAACAATTCATTTTCGTTTTTATTTATATATAGTTTGTTTTCTCTTTGGACTTGGAATAGAACATTTTAAAATTTGAATAAAGATTAGAAGGTTTTGAATAGTTAAGAAGAGTGCTTGCTGGTTGGTGGTCCAAGATGGAGCCAAATGAATGTGGGCTCCCAATTTAAATTATTTTTATAGTGGTTAAAAAGTGAAAGATTAAAGTGAAGTTAGTAAATAAAGGAAGCTAAGAGAGTGTGTAAGAGCTACAATGTTTAGGCTCATTTAAATTGTGGAAGAATTTCAAGTGAAACAAAATTTATGAAGATGGTGTTTTCAGTATGGGTGAGGTCAAACCAACTCTTCAACTTTTGATTATTGTAATCATTTCTTTTCTTTTTCCTAAATAAACCAGAACTCTTTTATTTCCAGCAGAACAGACTAACACAAAGAATTATTTAACATGTTATTTTATGTCTAATTATTAATTTTATTGATTGTATATATATATTTTTTTCTCTTCTTTTGGTCTCAACAATACTGTGCTAAACTTTATTAAATTAGAAATATAATTAACCGGAATTCCATAGGTAGGATTTGGATGTGGACAAAAAGGAAACCATAATAAATTCATAAAGTGCCAACAATTGTTTTTTATACATTTATTTTTATTTGTAACCCTAATTACATTTTTTTTCAAAAATCCATTTTTTTTTTAATCTAAATTGTTCATGTTATTTTTTTAGTTTTAAGTTTACCCAGTGGTCTCGAGGTTGAGAGTCGTTGTGCCACTGAGTTTATAGCCGAGGTAAATGTATTGTTCCTTTTGATTATTATTTTCCCCTTAGATACCAGGGGTGGTGCCCAACAAAAACACAAATTATATAGATAAAGAAAATATATTTTTTATTTTAAAACTTTTATTATTTTATTATTATTATTTTATTATTATTATTTTTATTACAGTTATAATAACAAAGACTACAATAAGAAATAAATTGAATGTTAAAGGTTGAATAAACGAATATGATGTAAATGTGTAATCAGTTTAATAACAAAGATTGAGCAATATACTAAAGTAAACAATGATATGGGATAGAAAGTGGACTAAAAATATTGTGTAAACATAGTCTATTCAACCTTTAACATTCAATTTATTTCTTATTGTAGTCTTTGTTATTATAACTTGTATTTTATGTTTGTGTTTATTTGTAGCATATTTTGAGATTATTGATTTGTTGTGTACCAGCTGCTAGATACTCGTAGACACTCATACAAATTGAATTTAGGATACTTGGAACTATTTTCAGATATTTTTTGACTTAGAATTTTAAAAGTTATACTGTTTTAGCAACGCATCTTACTACCCATTCAAGATAGACGCTTATGTACTAATTACATTAATGGTTTTAGGTATTATAAAGGCTTTATTTTAGGGAAGTGTACCCGTATTTGCGTGGAGGGAGAGTGTACAACCATTTTGGATATATCTCCCCTCGATACATCCGACCGAGATTTCAAACCTCGATATCCCCCTCATCGGCAGTCTATCTACTGCGAGAGTAGCGCGTTAGACCACGTGGCCACCAAAGCGGATATTAACAATAATTGTTGAATATCTGTCATGAATAAAGCGGTATTAGATGTTAAACTTTTTAAATTAAGAGAAAAAGTTGTAATTAATTTCCCAAGACACCCTTGACAAGATATTCAACAAATGTTGAGGTCATCACTTGAAGAAAATTAAACCCTTTGCTTGTACTTGAGTATTATTTGATTTATTTAGAAAAAAAAAAGTTTTAATTCAACGACTTAAAAAAATACTTCCCTTAACTCACGTTCCCTGCACTCTCACCTTAACCATTACTGCATGCGGTAGCTAATAATGTTGTCTTATGGAAAATGGCCACGAATAAATAAGTTTACGAACCTGTGAACGACGACATGGTGGAACCCATCACTGTAATTATTTTGCTACTTCATAAGTTAAATGGAGTATACACTCAGTCGTTATCGAACCCCGGCCTTCAAAGTCAGAATCAATCACGTTTGCACGCATCAAACTCTTACCTCTAAGTACTTTGACAATAATGTGGTTGTAGGGGAAAGTGGGGTAAGGTGGGGCGGAGGGAAGAAGGTCTCCATTACATAACTTGGACAAAGCACTCTAATAATGGTCTTCATAAAAGGTCAAACCTGATGTTGCGTTAAACAAAACATTCTTATGGTGTAACATAAACACATTAAAAAAAACAGACATCTTCCACTTGGTATTATGAACACGTTTGTTTTATAAAGTAATAACGCTATCTATATCTAAGAGACATTCATCATTAGGGCTGGGATGGAGAGGGTGGGAGGGGAGCATTGCCCCCTCCCTGGTCATTCCCCATGTAGAGTCACGAGGAATGAAGGAGGAAGAATAAGTTTAAAATAAACCAAGTTTTGAAACAGTTGAGATTTATGCTTTTTATTCTTAGCTGCCAAGTCCCCCTACACAGAGTCCACAGTACTACAGTCTATTCGCCATAGGAGGTGCGGTAGATGACAGCAAAAGATTTGTATTACAGCCATTGGTTGAAAGTCATGTGGAAAGTCCACGGGTAAATAGTTATTATTCTGTTAGTAATGCTATATCATCAATCAAAAGTGTTAATACACGCTTCTAATAATACTTTCCTTTGTATTACTGTAAAATTGAATTTTTCTTAACTCGTTGAATGAACAAAAAATATTGATAGTACCAATATGTTTTTTGTTTTGCGATTGTGATGGCACGATATTTTATAATATATGAAATAATAAATTGAAAAGTATTATATTCCCACTTATATATGCTTATAACTAGCCACCAAAATTAATTTTAAAAAAATTTATAAATTAGAGAAAGAACCATATAAAATATTAGTTTCAAAATAAAACGTTTTTATTTCGTAAATAGATGTGCATAAACACAACCATATAGCCTCGATGACTTATCATTGACCTCCCACACATATGCGGATACATTTAATTAATTTCTTCTATCTTCCTCATCCATTAGTGTAAATATGTAGATAGCCCGGATGGGTAATAAGATGAAGAAAACACAAGTTTTTTTTACTCACCACGTCTCACTACAGTACTCATTTCGGTAGATACGTTTAGTTTAATTTTTCTCAGCTCTTGACTATATATATTACTAGACCCTTCCTCCTTCCTAAACCCCCCTCCCCACTCGCATTATTATTTTCAACACACATATTGAAGAATCATCATAGACTCTACCATAAAAAATGAGTGACTATCGACATTTTTATGAGGAATAAATTAAATTTTAAAAATAAAATATAGCCTATGCTACTCGCTGATAATGTAGCTTTATATTGGTGAAAGATTTTTTTAAATCAGTCCAGCAGTTTTTGGGTTTAACCATTACAAACAAAAAAACAAAAAAAACAAAAAATATTTCCTCTTTATAATATTAGTGTAGACGAGCATCGTCGTATTTGAAGATAACATTTTTAAATAAACAGAAAAATAAATGTTCAAATTATGCGATGTCCATGATAAATATTCAATATTTTTTTAATGTAGTATATGTATATACTGATATAACGCTACATTTTAGATATGGTGCTGGAGAAGACTTGAGAAGCTTAAATGAGTAGACAGAGTGACAAATGAAGGAGTCCTAAGAAGAATGTGCGAGAAGAGAACCATTTTGGATGGTATTCTTCGGTACAAAGCAAACTGGATCGGACACGTCCTTAGAAGGAGCTGTCTTCTGCATGGTGTCATGGAGAAAAGAGGAGCTAAAGAAGGAGGATTTAAATATTGGATGCCTTGAAGAAAAGAAGAAAATTATGGGAGCTGAAGGAGGAGGCAGAAGATAGGGCGCGTTGGCGGTCTAAGTTTAACTGTCGTAAGACAGAACACCTAGTAATAGTAAAATTAAACTAAATGGATATACTCCATGGCATCGACCCACAAGCGAGCCCTATCGACAGAATTGAGAAAAATTGAGGTAGGGACTATAACTGTCTTTAATCAAGTAGTAGTTTTGGTTTGTAAACAGGATTTTTCTTGTACTAATTCCATCTCACGTAATTTTTTATTATTCCATGCCAAAGAATGGGCTCCCAACAAAATCGGAATATGGAACCATTACTAGGGTTACGTGAAACTTGTACATAAGTCCAAATACAAAAACTGCCTTTAATGGAGTAGCTGGTAACTGACGTCACTAAACCAGTGCGAATCCATCATTTTTAATTTCGAATCAAATCCGAATCTTGGCTGACTTACTCGAATATAATCCGTATCGAATCCCACGCCTAAGAAAAAATCCTAGTCATGTCCGAATCGAATCTAAAGACTAAGAATATTTTATTGTCGGCTACGAATAGGATCTCATGCTAACTTTATTTTATCTGATCAAATCCTAGTTGAATCCCATGCTTAGGAAAAATTGAATCAAATATTTTATTTTTAAAAAATAGATTCAGATCTGAATCAATTAGTCTATTTTGGGTTTACTGTGAAAATGTTTCAACTAAAATTTTGTTTGAATATTTTACTATGCTAAGTTTCCAAATCCAATCATATAATAAAATATTTTTAAAAATATTGATAAACATTTTAGACACATTTTAGGTTTATTAAAAATACGTCATGAGCAAACTAATTTCAAAGATTGAAAAAATCAAATATATATCACACAACTTTTTTAATAACAGTACAATATATTCAGTGTCACAAACAATTGTCCCACACGTGATTTCTTTACGACCTTGATTTGAATTCATGACACTCTCTCTCTTCACTCTACCACGTAACTGTTTTCCAGTATGATTATATTAATTTGTTAAGTAAGTATAAATTAAAAATTAGAATTTGGTGCTAAATCTATCAAATCCGAATCTTCTAATGACGAGATTAAAAATCTCGAATCAAATCCGGATCTGAATAAGGTTCGGATTTCGATTCAAAATTCAAAACGTTCCTACAGGCTTAGACGTCACGATATATCCATGGAATGGAAAGAACTCATTCTGTGCAAGGGTGCTTTCGTCCTTTCCCTCCAACGGCCGCCATTTTGTACTCGGTGGGTGATTTCCCAACCTTGCACTTCAATACATGATTCGTTCAATAATTGTGAGCTAAGTGAGGTTTTAAATTAGCTTTGTGATAGTTTATTGTTTATGTTGTTTGACTATAGAAAAAAGGAGGATTGTGGTAATTCACATCAACCTATACCTCAAACTTGTATTGCACGTGGATAAATATATAGTTATACTTGAATATTAGGCCTATAATCAATAAACTCATTGATACTGTAATAAATGTTACAGTTAAATGGTGAACTGGTGGTCTAGTGGTTAGGTGTCAGACTTCGATGCTGGGGGTATAGGGTTCAATTCTTGGTCCCGGCACAGATTTATCTGATTGCAATACCCTTCCTTCCCCTCTGACAAGACGTGTATTAATTACAACTTGTGAATGTGTGGAGTAACAGGCCTCCATCGTGGTTCGGATCCCACGTTAAACTGTAGGTCCTCCATTACATCTCACAATCACCCTACTATTTCACATTAGCGTAAGTGCGTATAACCCGAATGGGTAGTAAGACGTGGTGCTAATAATAATAATAATCAATATCACCGCTCCCCAGTCTAGATTGACAACACATATGTAGTTCTGTGTTTAAAACAAGTATATTTCTTTCAGAGCGAACCGCCGACTTTTGTTGGCAAATATAGTAACAACTTCTGCTGATAAGGAGTGTCATGTGGTCAGCACGATGAACCGTTTACCTCAGTTTTCCCGATAAGAGCCGCTACTTCTTAATTCAAGTAGCTCCTCAATCATTGTCCTCACGAAGCTGAGTTGACCCCATTCCAAACCGAGTGCTTCACAGAAAAATCTGAAAGTGGCGGGGATCAAACCCAGGTTCTTTGGATCAGTAGCCAGGAGCTCTTCAGGAAAAATTTGATTAATTTTGACAATAAAAAAAAAGGGGGGGGGGTTGTTATAAAAACTTAAAAATTACACAAATAGTTACCTTGAGTAACTTTTCTTGCCACCGTACTATAAATACTCAGTTCTGAACTCACTGGTCACGAAAAAATACCCAGAAGTGTAACCTTAAAGGCCAATTCAATAAAAAGCAATGTTAGTAACCTTTATTTAAAAAAAAATACAATTCAAAAAAGGTCGATTCAAACGTCATGTTATTAATGTAATTTCGAGAGCGGATAATAAATAGAGCGCATTCCGTGTAAAGGAAATAAATATTTCATGAAACAGATTAAGATATACATTTGAAATGTTTAACATTTAGGGTGTTCGAAAACAAGATGTTTAAGATAATATTTGGTTCATAAAGAATTAGATGATGATTATTACTATTAGCATGGCGTCTTACTACCCGTTCGGGTTATACGCACTCACACTAATGTGTAATGGTAGGGTGATTGTGAGATGAAATAGAGGACCTACAGTTTAACGTGTAATCCGAACCACGGTGGAGGCCTGGCATTCCTCACATTCAGAAGATGTCTTGTCAGAGGTGAAGGAAGGGTTTGGTTATCAGATAAATCTGT
>CABFVX010004049.1:0-39379 GCA_902151425.1 Timema shepardi | reverse complement strand
CCCTGCATTATTATTTTCAACACACATATTAAAGAATTATCATAGACTCTACCATAAAATATGATTGACTATCGACATTTTTATGAGGAATAAATTAAATTTTCAAAATAAAATATAGCCTGTGTTACTCGCTGATAATGTAGCTTTATATTGGTGAAAGAATTTTTTAAATCGATCCAGTAATTTTTGAGTTTGGACCAGTTTCATAGTCAAATTTAGTACGTCTCAAGTGCGGCGCTACACTAAGTACATGACGACACCTACCTAAACCAGAATGGAATGGGCCGTTCTCACATAGGAAATTGGCTCATTCCATTCTGGTTTAAGTAGGTGTCGTCATGTACTTAGTGTAGCGCCGCACTTGAGGCGTACTAGATTTGACTATGAAACTGGCCCAAAGTCAGTATATGTTTGAGAAATTTAGTATTTTTTATAGCTAATTGGCTTCACAACTAATATTTTACTCTAAAGTATTATAATAATGTTAGTTTATCATAAATATTATTGTAAAAATAAATGTAATCCTACGGCTAGAGTTTTTTTACTACCAATTTGATAACATCACGATGTATTTTGAAATATCAATTTTACACGAACTTTGGAGTTAGTTGTTTTAGTTAGAGGCTTCTCCTAGCTTATTTCAGATACAAACACAATAACCAAATCCATCACCACTAATTTGCCGAGTAATTTCATTCAAGCGTTACTAACGACTTTGTTTCAGAGTTGGAGATGAGGAAGGTACATGAAAGGAAATGCAACAGCATTAATAAGGAGAGATAATAGAAAAACTCTAAGGCACCCTATTCCACTTAGTCAAATTTAAAGCACCAGCCTTACATCCAGAGTGAATGAATCCATCAAGAAGGCGAGGGGATTCCCAATATTTTCCATCGAGGAATACTCGTTTAAATAGTGGTTTTCCATCCTCTTTCCAAGATAATTTTGGTAATGTCTTATTTAAGTCTTTCAGCCTATCGTTTCATAAGGTTAAGCTGCTATTCACATTTTAACTAGGACGACTTGATAATGTTTAGTAAAACGGATTACCCGCCTCGGTGGCGTAGTTGGCTAACGCTCAAGTCGTGTTGAGCTGCTCGACTGCTGAGGACGAGGAGATCGAGGTTCGAATCTTGGTCGGGTGAACTGGGGGTGGTTTTTCCTAAATGATTTTCCACTCTCCCTCCACGCAAATGCGGGTTCACTTCCTCTAATTCACCCTTCCCAATTCCTAATCCATTAGCGTAATTAGTACTTAAAGCGTATAAACTGAACGGGTAGTAAGACGCGGTGATAAATATTATTATTAATAGTAGTAGTAGTAGTAGTAGTAGTAGTAGTAGTAGTAGAACGGATTTCTACTGATCTAAGATACCAGAGTTCAATACCAGCGGAATCCGAAAATATATCTGTGTGAATTTGGGTTTGTTCTATAACTAAGCTAGAATAAGCCTATGGTAGTCTATTAAAATATTAAATAAATGCTTAAAGAAGATATGTATAGTAAAATCGTCGTCTTTAAAGGCAGTTTACACGATCCTTCTAATTTGAAGAGCGATATTTAATCCGAGAATGTAGTGCGACCACCTAGTGAACTTTAGTTGCCAAGTGTGACTCCCGACAGTGTCGAATGAATACATTTTAGATATTGAGTTCATTACCTTTCACTAGTTGATATATTGGATGAGTAATCTTGGATTCCTGTTATTGTCGATGAATTAATTAATGACAAGAACAAGTACCAGATCCTACAAAAAAAAATCAAGATGAAATTAAGCTGCGAATATAAACGAGGCAATGAAAGAGAGTTTGAATGCAATCTCTTTTCTCCATGGCAAGCAGTCAGCGATAATTCTTCTCGCTGTGTGTGTGTGTGTGTGTGTGACACAGATCATGTGTAGCCAGCAACAGGTGTGAGATGATGTCGAAGTAGGTTAAACTGAAGAGCTGAGTTTGGATCAAAAGGTGTCTGCGCACGCGTCTGTGGTTAGTTGTAAGGTGCTCCTATGATAAAGAGGTGTGGTAGTGGTGTGTGTGTGTGTGTGTGTGTGTGTGTGTGTGTGTGCGAGAGGGGGGGGGGGAAGCTTCCCAAACGAAAGAGAATGGATCCCACACGAAGATAAATAAAGAATGTAACAGTTACAACAAAGCTAGGGGAGAAAGTAGCCGTGTGAAAAGGGGTGTGTCGTAAATCATGTATGATTGCATTCCTCATTAGTCCAAAAAATAAAATAAAGGGAGACAAAATGGGAGTGGGTGTGTAAGAAGGGGGATGAATGTGTATTTTAAGTGAAGGGACATGGTCATGATCATGGTATTTTTTGGGCTCAAGTTGGGTACAATATGTTTTAATATTGATTGAAGTCTTAGAGTAGAGAGTATAACTTAGACGATTATACCCACATGCAGTCTAAGCCGTCGGGCTCAATTTAGACTGGATTTATAATGTTCGGAGAGGTTGAGGTTTGAATTCAGATTGAGTATAATAAATGTGATTTTTTCTAAATGGTTTACCTTTTCTTTTCACGAAAATGTGATTTAAATTGAATTTTGACTTCATCCATACCCCATTCGTGTATACATACGGATATCTCGGACGGGTAGTTCGACGTGATACGCGCACACACAAACCCACACATACAAAGAGACTAACCACGCCGGTAATCACACAGTTTAAGGCATTAGTCTTGCAATATACCTGACGGCTAGGTTGAGTGTCGAATTTAGGTTGAGTGCATTGGAGGTGTGCGATTCATCACTCTTAATTTAGTGATACCCTTTCCACGTCAATTTGGATGCATTTTCTCCAAGCTACGATAAAAAAAACTGACACCCCCTTAAAATGCATGGTTAGTAGCTTAGGAACCACGTCGGTGGCCGTATGGTCTAAGGCGTTACTCCCGCCGATGACGGGGAGATTGAGGTTGAATCTCTGTCGGATGTACTGAGGGTGATATTTCCTAAATAGTTTTCCACTCTCTCCACTCAAATGTAGGTACATTTCCTCTAAATATTAACATGACTAAACACTAAAACCATTAGCGTAATCATTACGTAATCATATAGCCCGAACAGGTGATAAGACGCGGTGATAAAAATAAAAGTTAGCTTAAGTGCTGAATGTACCAGTGAGAACAAAAAAATTCCAAAGAAAGTGGAAAATAAAGATTAAAATAAATGTTATGAAGGAAGTATAGGCGAATTGCTCAGCATACAATAAATTAAAGAAACGTCCCTGTAGTTTACTCAAATGTCATTTTAACAATTCAAATATGTGTGGGAAAAAAAACCCATTTGGTCACAAGTTAACAATTTTCTCGTGACACACATTCCGTGGGTATAGTTAAAACAGTAAATAAAAAGCAGAATAAAAGAAAGTTCCGACATAAACTGTGAGAATATATAAAGTGTCAACTATTATATCTAAATAAAAGTTATTTAAGAATGTTCTTAGATCCTATGAATTTATGTTTGACCTTCGATAACAATGTACTCGCAGTAGTTACTCTATGAAGGTTCATAAATTGCGTGCGTGTTTGTTTATTTGTTTATTTAATGCTTGTTAATTATTTTTCATTCATTCAGCGTTGGCCGAGTATGAAAGCAATTTACCTAGAGTCCTTGGATTAATCCTTTACATTTTTACCTTTGTGAATTTCACTGTGTACATGGTATATGGCAAATTTAAACTTAAATAGCTATAATATTTCAAGGTCTACTTCGGTGGTATAGAGGTGAAGCTCTCGCCTCAGGACCCGATCTTCATGGGTTCAAACCCAGCTATGGTCGACAAATTTTTATTTAGCGATAAAAATACGTAGCACACATTCCTTCGGAGGGGAAGTAAATCCGTCGGTCCCATGTTGGTTGTGGCATGTAAAAGAACCCTGGAAGGTGTGTGAAATTGCCTTTACCAACAAAATTGGTAGGCCTTTTCGCGTTCGTTCATATAAATTGTATGTGGAAGGAAACGAGGAACCCCAACACTCCTTGAACTCTACGAGTAGATGGGATCTATACCAGATGGTGCGGGCAGCACTAACCAGCCGATGGGCTGAGTACGTGTCCAACACCGGATGGATAAAAATCACATGAAATCAACCTTCTGGTTGTTGATTTAATAAGAATTATATCAATACGAGATGGCTGCCTTGGTAATCAAGAAAGTGCCGAGCAGGAGTTTTATTTAGACAAGATATTACACTTATTTACCCCCCCTTCCCCCATTGGGTCTAACTACCACCCAAACCTAACTTATATTTACACTAATGGTGCAAGGATGAGTAGATATACCCGCATTTTCGTGAAGAAAGACTGGTGAACTATTTAGAAAAAAAATAATTTAACACACCTACATGGAATTCGAATGTTCGCCTTCACGTCACCGCAAAGTCAGACAAGACGAGTATGGTGCCTTTGTCAGCATGGACACGGAGGGCGTGTCCCTTCAATGTGGCTTTTTATTTTGTCTTCGAGTGAATGCTAGTCCAATCCCTTAAAAATTCAATTATTTTTAGCAAAGCGTTTTACTCTCTGTTCGGGATATACACGTGTGTACTAATTACTCTAATGTGTTAGGCACAAGGAAAGTAACATTTTAAATTAAATATACACGCATTTGCATGTAACGTTAGTGGGAAACCACTTAGAAAAAATAACACCCTAAGAACACTCGACTGGAGCTCGACTGCTGAGGACGAGGAGATCGAGGTTCGAATCTCGGTCAGGTGAACTGGGGGGTGGTTTTTCCTAAAAGGTTTTCCACTCTCCCTCCATGCAAGTGCGGGTTCACTTCCTCTAATTTGACCTTCCTAATTCCTAATACATTAGCGTAATTAGTATTTAAAGCGTATAGCCCGAACGGGTAGTAAGGAGCGGTGCTTAATAATAATAAACACTCGACTGGGATTCGAGCCCCAATCTCTTCGTCACTGGCAATCCAGTCTATTGATAGGACACCATCATATTCAAATCATAATTCATAAAATTAAGAATTGAAACATTTTCTTCTCCCTTCCAAAAGAAACCAGTTGTACATCAATTAACTGCCATTATAATTCTACATTATTTTGTATTTTGTGCTAGATAGTAAGTAGGCTCCATTCGATACACTGAATAACATAAGTAGTTTGTTGTTGGTTTTTTTCATCAGACATGTCAGGACGTAATTATTATTTTGAAGGTCGTTTTCCATGACCTTACTCACATGTTTCTAATAATTACAAACTATAAATTTTGTTTTTCCTGCATGCACGCAGGCACATTACTAATTGCATGTTCCAGGACACGTTGTTATTTTAATAGCCATAGAGTAGGTTAAAAACCAAGTATTCTTACGCACGCACGGGCAACATAATCCCTCTTTCTTATGTATTATTTGTAATACCCCAAGAATAAGATTACTCAAGTTGACAAGGACCAAATTTAATAAAAAATAATCTTCAAAGGTTTGTTTGATTTTTTATCAAAATATGGCCGTGGTTTTCATCTTAGTTAGGATCCAAACTACTTCAAATAATGTGTCCAACTACCGACCTATCTTAGGTCCCCAAGCACGATTATTATTATTATTATTATTATTATTATTATTATTATTATTATTATTATTAGCACCACGTCTTACTACCCGTTCGGGTTATACGCACTTACGCTCATGTGTAATGGTAGGGTGATTGTGAAATGAAATGGAGGACCTACAGTTTAACGTGGAATCCGAACCACGGTGGAGGCCTGGCATTCCCCACATTCACAAGTTGTGATTAATAAACGTCTTGTCAGAGGTGAAGGAAGGGTTTAGCAATCAGATAAATCTGTGCCGGGACCGAGGATTGAACCCCGGCCGCAAGCACAGAAGTCTGACACCTTACCCCTAGACCACCAGGTCACCCACGATTAATAGAAATGTTACTGATCGGTAATCACTAACGGGTAAATTAACAATCTGATATCTTAGCATGATGACTCACTCAAGTAGCGACTTCAGTGGTCGAACGGTGTGAGTCATGACTCTCGTGTAGAAGTGGCCTGGTGATGACAGGGAGATCAGGGTTCAAATCTCAGTTGGGTCTACCGAGGGTGTTTTTTTACTAAATGTTTTGCCATTCTCCTATCTCACAAGTTTGCGTTTATTACCTCTATTTATTTATTTATTTATTTAGCACCGCGTCTTACTACCCGTTCGGGTTATACGCTTAAGTAATAATTACGCTAATAGATTAGGAATTGAGGCGGTTGAATTTATAGGAAGTGAAACCACATTTGCGTGGATGGAGAGTGGAAAACAATTTAGTAAAAAACCTCCAGTTCACCCGACCGAGGTTCGAACCTCAATCTCCCCATCCTCGGCAGTCGAGCTCAACACTACTAGCGCGTTAGCTAACTACGCCACCGAGGCGGGTTATTACCTCTAAAATGCTTCCTTGCTAATCTCTACCCAATTAGAATAATTTTCACATATATATTTGTGTGTAGCCTGAACAGATACTTAATCAAACGTGGTGATAAAAAAATAATTATAATATTTTCTATATTTATTAAGGGGGTGCGAGTGACATTTCTTCAGTGAATGGGATTGGTTTAAATGTCTACACACAGTAATTTTAACTGTTCTTGAATCTATTTTTTTCAGTATCACGTATTACTACTAACCCTTATGTTTCTTCATATTTACTAAATATGCTAATGTATTAGATATGGGTAACGTTTGGATTTAGAGGAAGTGTACCTACATTTGGTTGGAGATAGGGGGAGAACTAGTTAGTAAAAACTGGCCTCAGTATACCAGACTATGATCCAAACCCTGTTATCTACGTCTTCATCGGAAATCTTATCTTGAGTATTTGTGCCATCGGGTGGATTCATTACTGCAGCGATATTCAAACTTTTTCAACTCACGGCACACTGAACACTGCACTACAATGGTTAAGGCACAACAACAGTTTTTTAAGAAAAAATTACCCTAAAAACGTGTATTAAGATTGTTTTAAAAAGTTCAATAGCTTAAATTTCAATAAATTGTGCTATTTTTTAAAAATCTTGTTGACTAAGGATTTATTTTTTTACTCTAAAATTTGTTCTTACTTCTTTTCTATATTCCTCCAAACTTTATCAGAACACCTTCTGGCCCTTCACGGAACACCGATTGAAAAACACCGTATAACTGTTTAGTTGTTTCAGGTTTATTTAGATAAGAAGAAACTAATTTTTGACAACTAAACAATGTATTATATCAATTTTTATCTATTCCTACGTTAAGTTATTGGATTTGTAATATCTGTAATAACACAATATCACTGTTGATCAAAAGTAAATATGTTTGTATTTTCTAAAAGTTTCTCCAGTCTAGAATACAGAGAACTACATGAGATAAGCCTGCAAGAAATTTTTGCCGATTGTTATCTTGGGCTGTGATATGTTGTATCTTACCTTGCAGGAGGAAAACAATGTAAGAGCGTTTAAAAACAAGGTGCTAAACTAGATATTTGGTCCAAAAAATGGTAAAGATATTAGGGAGGTGAGGAGGTTACATAATGATGAGTTACATACCCTGTTCTCATGATAAGACATAGTTAGGGTAATCAAATCTCACATATTACGCTAGGTTGGACATACAGCGCGAACGCAAGAATTTAGAACCGTGTTTAGGGTATTAACTGATCAGCCCAATTTTCATAGTAAGTAAAGTTTTACTTCATTCATAAACTTTAGAAGTAAGCGTTAATGATAAATGAAAGTAGTTCCAAGAAGTAGCCTAATTAATTAATCTTGAAACAATAACCCCCCACCCTCACCAAACAAATAAAACACAACCATTTTCCCATAAAATAATGAAATGAAGAGAAACGAAATGTTTGACCTCATTCACACCCGCACGCACAAAAACCAGTAAAGTCAGTCACTTTCATTTGCTTCAAAGAACGAACGATGTTTAAGGTCGTCCATTTTGGATCACAACATGGCCGACGGGCGTACCGGACTACTGCCAGAATGGACAGGATAGATGGGAACAACCCATCGAAGCGCATCCTACAAAACCAGCTCTTTCGCCGAATGGAAAGAACATAGGTGTGGCTTTAGAGTAGGCATCTTTATATTTTACTTTCCTTTATCTGTCAAGAGCTTGAAAATAAGCTCTCCCACTCACAACACGATGTCTAATAAAGTATTTTGCATAATACGCGCTCCAAAACCACTTTCCACGTCCCGTTAGGTCGCCGGCTCTACACTTGTCTGTACATGGGCAGACTCTAAGGAACAGGTTTAGACCTGCAGATGGAAATGATTCAGACAGTGGAAACAATTGGTCGATCATGTTGCTCTACTATAACCTCTTGCGATTATTTGAATGGATATGACAATTGATCCCTCTCTACCTGCCTCCTGCAACACCAAATTAGGATACGTTCTGTGCCCTATTTAATGTTTTTTTTATAGAGACGTGGAGAGATTCAATTTTCTAGACGCTATTATCCAACTTATCGTGCGTTCAAAACATGAGTGACCTGACAAAAAGAATTGTCCTTAGTAATTATACAAGTAGTTTTTGTGAATATGGGTGTGGATGGGTGACCAACGTATTAAATACCACCGCCACCTTTCCTCCCCCTCATTTGTTAGTTAAACGTTTATTCGTGGCAAACAAGAGCTTCTTCATCTACAAACAATTTAACCTAACTGTGGCGTATCGCTTCTTTTTGAACTTGACAATGAATATATCCATGAGCGGAAACTAAATCCTAAAATTAAAAAGGTCTTTGTCGTGTTTTTTTAAACTTTTCTTTCTTAATTATTTTCTGGCCAGCAACGAAAAGAGTAAAATAATTTTATATTGGAGTGTAATCGATGAGTTATAAGCAAAATTTGGTCAGGAATCGGGTTTTGTTACGTTTTAAGTCTTCGCCCGAAAAAATATATTTAAAAACCAACCTTTAGTTTTATCTTATAAAAACAATTATTTGAAACGCCTTCTTTAGGTAGTAATTTTTTTTTACGTAGATTTATTGAGTAAGGACAACAATTAAATTAGATAGTAAAATATAGGCCCATCTGCTAGCTTGGCTTATCGGATAGTTAGGTAATCATGAGGACCAAACCTGCACCTGTGGTCACACGATCTAAGACGACAAGTCCAGCAAATAGCTTGATTACCAGTAGTGAGAAAGTATAGGTTTGAATCCCAGCCGATATATGTTGAGGTGGTGAAGGGGTTGATGTGTGTGATCTATCATTGTAGTTTACCCATCAATTTTCCATGCTAATGCGGGTACCTTTTCTCTAATTGATCTCCTAATTCATATTCCTTAGATTGAGTAACTTTTTTATTCACTGTATCTTAGTGCCCATTCGGTTGAAATGCATGTATTAATCTCGTTAATGGTATAGGGATGAGGAAGCTAAAATGATATAGAAAGTGTATCCGCATTTGCGTGTAAGAAGAGTAGGAAAATATTTACTATAAAATGACACACTGTACATCTGACAAGAGATTTGAGTCCTAATATTCCCATCACGGGAAACCTAGTCAAACCATCGATGGTGATCGCTCTAATCTTAAATATTAAATTTAAAAATAATATGCTTAAACAAAGAAGAATGAAAATCATTTTGGTGGTCACATGGTATAAGGTATCACCCTCACAATATACTAAGCAGCTGATGCTGCCAATGATGGTGAGACAGAGGATCGAAACCCGGTCGGGTGTACTAAGAGTGGTTTTTCCTCAATAGTTTTCTGCTTTTCATCTGGTACACATTCTCTATATTTAACCTTCATTATCCCTAACACATTACCATTTCTAGTACATATGTGTAAAACTAGAAAAGTAATTAAATAAAAATCTATAGCTACACAAAAATTTAAAAACCTGCTGCTATTATATTTTGTAAACAGTTGTAGCATTTATTAGTGTATATCTAGCAAGAGGGTAGAGCTAATTAACCGATCATTCAAACTAACCGGAAAGGCCTCGACCAAGGTGTTATTGAACTAACCAAGTGCTCAATCTAACCGGGAAGGCCTCTACCAAGGTGTTATTGAACTAACCAACTGCTCAAACTAACAGGGAAGACCTCAACCAAGTTGCTATTGAACTAATCAACTGCTCAAACTAACAGGGAAGACCTCGACCAAGGTGTTATTGAAATAATCAATTGATCAATCTAGTCGGGAAGGCCTTGACCAAGGTGTTATTGAACTAATAAACTGATCAATCTAACCGGGAAGGCCTTGACCAAGGTGTTATTGAACTAATCAACTGATCAATCTAACCGGGAAGGCCTCAACCAAGGTGTTATTGAACTAACCAACTGCTCAATCTAATCAGAAAGGCCTCGACCAAGGTGTTATTGAACTAACCAACTGCTCAAGCTAACAGGGAAGACCTCGAGCAAGGTGTTGTTGATGAAATTAACAAAGACAAACAAACGATTAGTACAACAAGCCCAGGAAAGATTTCCATCTTCCTTTTAACGAGCCGAGCCTCGTGAGACGAGACGGGACGGTTCAAGATAGGAAGGAAAAGTTTGGCGCGAAAGTGAGTCGCCTGGGAAGGCGTGTGTGAGGCCTTCAGGGGGTAGAAGGCGAAAATTGAGGTCTGTGGGTCATTGGAGTGGCAACATCTCACCAGGTAGCTAAAGACGCGTTGCTTTCAACACTCCAATTAGGGTTTCATTTAATCTGGTAAGTACCATTAAAGTACCATTTAACGCGACACAGTAAATTGATACTCATACGCTTGTGAACGCATTTACTAACCGGCTTCCATGAGAAAAATATTATAATAAACTAATTTATTAGGGTAAGGGTGTATGGCATGCGAGTTAAGGTAAATGTTTTTTTCAGTTTTTATAGAAAAGCATTATTTTTGTAAAAAAATAAATCAAATATTGCTCCAGTAGAAACATAGAGCTAATTTTCTTTACATGGCGATATAAACATTTCTTGAATATCTTTCCAGGGTGTCCTGGAACTCAATGACAGCTTTTCCTCTTCCTTAAAAAGTTTCTTATCTAACACTGCAAAATTAGACTATGTTTCTACTAAAGCAATATTTTTTTTTCAAAAAGAAATGTTTTGCTATAAAAAAAACCCTGCAAACACACTGGCCTATTCTCGCGTCCCCTACATCCCCGTCTTAGGACGTCAATAAATGTTAATCTAGAACAAGCTGTGTCAAAATTGTTTGATTGGAAAAGTTATACTAAAAACTGAAAATTCTTAGGAAGCCGCATTAAAAAAAATAAGAGTCGATATTGGCACCGCCTTAAGTATAAAATAATAATTTTAAATTCCTTTATATTCCAAAAAGACAATTAAGATTTTATTTTTTTTAAATATGAAACCTTTTATTTGCTTCAATGTTGTATTTTTGTCATGGTTGACCAATCTGTATCATTTTAATTTTTTATTTATTTAAGGCTTTTGGCGTGGACTTTCTGAATCGACTGATTATATCAGTACTCGAATTATAAAATAACTTAAATCTAAAACAGGAACAACATCCAGCCCCTGGCAATTAACTCATCCTTGTGAAAGGGGAAACACACATTTAAGCAATGATACATTTTTTCGACCATGCCGGTAATCCAACTCCCAACCCTTAGCTCAGTAGACAAACACACTACTGACTAATCTAAAGTGTTAGACTAAAATGTGCGTCCAAAAGTCAAGATGTATCTGGTAATGGTTTCATTTCATATGAGAAAAATACCTGTCATACGTGTATGCTGCCAAATGTTTAGCACATATTATTTGGTGACCAAATTTAACATGTTTAGGGAATTTATCCATGTCTAAAAGAGTATACATTTTGTACACCAACCTCAGAACACTCAAAATTATTCCAAATTCCCAAATATCACATTCTCAAAGATTTAATTTCCCCCTGGTGACCTGGTGGTTTAGGGGTAAGGTGTCGGACTTCCGTGCTGGGGGTCCGGGGTTCGGCACAGATTTATCTGATTGCCAAACCCTTCCTTTACCTCTGACAAGAAGTGTATTAATCACAACTTGTGAATTTGGGGAATACCAGACCTCCACCATGGTTCGGATTCCACGTTAAACTGTAGGTCCTCCATTTCATTTCACCCTACCCATCACACATTAGCGTAAGTGCGTATAGCCCGAACGGGTAGTAAGACGCGCTGCTAATAATAATAATAATAATAATAATAATTCCTACTACATTTATAAAAATAAGAATAAGGTCACAATCGTTTGTACTGATCTCAGTACATTTAAAGGTCAACAGGTCTCACAAAATCAAGGTACTAGTTTGACATGCCTGGCTTAAATTTTGTAATAATAATTGTCAAAAAGTACAATAAAGTTATCTATATTTTAATACTAGATTATATGTTTTTTAGCGTCACGTTGCCTAACTAAACGTTCGGGTTATTCGCTTATGTACTAGTTACGCTAATGGTTTTAAGGATTGGGAAGGATATTTATGAAGTGTACTCGAATTGCATGGGGGGAAAGGGGAAAACCAGTTTATAAAAAACCACCCTCAGCACACCCGACCAAGATTAGAACCTAGATCTCCCCGTCATCGGCAGTCTAGTCTACTGTGAGAGTAGCGCGTTAGACCACGCGGCCACCGAAGCGGTTATATAGCTACATGTATTTGCTTATCTGAATAAAGATCTACTTTTACTTGGAGATAATTCTAAAATATTAATATGGAGGTCATATAAGACAAGTTAAACCTACGTTCCACTTTTCATTCTCATGAAAATTCGTATAACCACTTTCTTTATAGACCAAATTAATTATATATAATATATAAATATCAAACAAAATTATATATTTTTACACATACATGTTCGATTCTTACGATTAAGAGCCTGAAACTGAAATGTTAAATAGGAATAGACTTGAAAACCTCAGAAAAATAAATAAATATCTGTCATCCTCTATCAATCTACCGAATAATAGCTCTCCTTTTTATGTTTACACTCGAGTCACAACTGCAAGGTCACCATTGTACTTCTTGATAAAAAAAATTCCACATGTTTACAGAGATTTCCATATGTTTTACAAGTTTTCTAGAAAGATTTCCCATTTTTCCCGACAACTTAGATTGAAGTATAGAATAATGAAATTTAATCTCCCATCAAATTGACTAGTGTGAAATCACATAAGTGATGTTTGAAACAGTGTGATCAGAGCTCAATGGGGAAACGTTACTCAATCCAATATTACAGAGACGGGAGGGACCCATTTCAATGGTCGCACGGTTTAAGATGTCCCTCTTGCAATAAACTAGACTTACGTAGCTGGGTAGATTGGGGGTGTACTGGGGATGTTTTTTCACTCCCGTTCTTCACAAATGCGGGTACACTTCCACTAAAATTGCCGTCATAGTCCCTAGGATATTAGTCTAAGTATGCTGATACATCGGATGGTAGTGGTGCACGGATCCTTAAGTGATAATAAATAAATAAAGATATCCCACAAATGGGTTTGGTGTGTTAAACGGATATGCACTAATTACGCTAGTGTGTTAAGAATGGGAAAGGTTAAATTTAGAGGAGATGTACCCGTATTTTCGTGGAGAGTAGAAAACTATTTAGTAAAACAAACCTCAATACACCCGAATGGGATTTGAACCTTTATCTCCCCGTCATAGGCAGTCTTGTCCAGTGGTTCTCAAATCTTGTTTAGATTGTACCCCTTGATCATGACTAAGACTTTAATGTACCCCCGCCAAGATTAACATTCTCTCAAATGACAGGTCGAGTGTGAGGTAATAAAAGGAGTAAAATTTTCCTTAATTCCTTTGAAAACTCCCCAGCACGTTCTTTTCTCTTGACATTTTACCAATTTTCCTTTGAAAGCTGCTCGCGTGCCCCTGGGGGTACGCGTACCACAGTTAGAGGACCAATGGTCTAGTGACTAGCCTATTGCGAGAGGGACACCTTAGACCATTCAGTCACTGGAGCGGGTATATATTTTTACATCACGCTAATGTAGTAAGAGTGATAATTTAGATTTAATACATCCGCATTTGAATGAAGGGAGAGATTTGTAGACAATTTAAAAATAAAAAAACATCGACAGTACACCCGACTGTGATTCGAACCCTGAACTCCCCGCTACCAGCAGAACCCAGATGAGATGATCTTGACATTTAGACTCCCAGTGTGGGTCCCGGTAGGTATTATTGTGCTGTCAAGATGACGGATGCCGCTACAGCCAGAAGGTCCTGTTAGAAACTCGTCAAAGAAAGTTCCACGTGCGTGCGGCAATTAACATACGACTCACGTGCGAGGACTCTCGTCACAAGAGGAGATCAAAGTCTTGTTTTGGGGGTCAAGTTCGAGGGTTAAGTACGCAAAACTTAACTTACTCCCGCTGGTTTCTGATCAACTTGGACATGAGCATTTTAACTATGACTGTCATATGGAGAATGTATTGTAATCGGGGAAGGGAGAGGAGGGAGGATTGGACCTCAAGATTATGTTCCCTAGGGCCCTAAAAGTTGGGTTTTATTTGTTTGTTTTTGTTTTAAATGTCGTGCACTTTCTAAAATAATTGATTATATCAGCAAATGACTTATAAACTGGCTTGGATCTGAAACAGATACAACACCCGGCCGGCCTCCCCTGACCGCCAATTCATCACTTTAAAAAGGGGAAACCAACATTTTACCAATAATAAAGTTTTCTGTCATGCTGGGAGTAAAACCCGGGACCAATACTCAGTACACAGATACAATACCGACTGAGCTAAGGTGTCGGACCAGTCTTGAAATTCTGTCTGTTCTTAAGGTGCGGTCGAAGGGAGCGAAATTATATTTACAGTTTTTATAAAATTGAAATTTTTTGGCCAAAATAATTCAAACATTTCTCCGGTAGCAACATAGAGTTTAGTTGTATTTACATGCTAGTATCAACAAATCTTGAATATCTGTCAAAGGAGTTCTGGAATTTTGTCAAAACTTTTTAAATAAAAAGATTTTTTTTAACAAAACTCCAGGACACCTTTAACAGATAATCAAGATCTGTTGATATTAGCATGTGCAGAAAACTAAACTCTATGTTTCTACCGGAGAAATGTTTGAATTATTTTGTCCAAAAAATGAAATGCCATAAAAACTGTAAAATTACTCGCCCTCCCTTCTGCCGCACCTTAAAGCCCCTCAGTAAGTAGGTCTATCCAGAGCTTCAGCCGAAATGATTATAATGATTTTATTCAAATCCGATATTTAGATAGTAAATGTTAGTTCATAGGAAGTTTTTTTTAACTTTGATTCAAGTTTTCAAAATAAGAGTAGTCTACTGATGACCGAGTTTGAAATTTCGATATTTTTAGAAATGGTTCTAATTTTTTTTAATAGATAGGCCTATCTGGTTTAATTACTGCTAATTTACCAACATT
This sequence comes from Timema shepardi, assembly GCA_902151425.1. Lineage (NCBI taxonomy): Eukaryota > Metazoa > Arthropoda > Insecta > Phasmatodea > Timematidae > Timema > Timema shepardi. The sequence continues at coordinate 24,000 of CABFVX010004049.1, read as the reverse complement.
TTGAAATTTTTCTAAAGTGGTTTTTACAACACTTTTGTACAAAATTGCTATCTTGGGAGAGTTTTACACTATAAATAATAATGTGAATTCATTTTTTAAAGAATAAAAAAGATCAACAAAAGGTAGTTTACTGAAGAATGATATTGAAAATTTGTGAATAAAAAAAAATCAAGAGCAATTTTATTTGAAGTTTATATCTGAGAAGTGTTTCAAATTTTTATCAAAATAATGTTTGTTTTTCTGAGGAAATCTTAGCAAGAGGTACATAGTTTAATGAGTGATAACCAATTTTTGGAAACGCTATCACCAACTAAGTGAAAGTATGCCAGAGCACGTGGTACCAACTAATTTTTATTGACTCAAGGCGTGGTGGAGTGGTTATCTTCTGGACACAATAGACCGGAATTATTATCCTTCAGAGAGAAAACGTATGTAGACGATCTAATTTTTACGAATGTTTGTCTGTCCTAATGAAAGGGTTTTTGACGGTGATTTGGTGTAGGATTTGATTTGTTTACATACTTGGGCATGTAGGTGCTTCAAAATCAAGCGTGGATAGAATTTTAAATATATTCATAAATAACAACAAACTATTTAATAATCTTTGTTTATTAAAAAACAAATATTAAACAGGGAAAACAAAGAACTATAAAGAATATGCATTCCAGCCCAGACCCATGTTTGGGTGGTTGGAAAGCCCGAATATAGGTCAAGGATACCTTGTTTAGATCCCAGCGAGTACAAGCTATAATTTAGTGATTTTTTTTAGCACCACGTCTTAGTACCCGTTAAGATTAGAAGCGTATATATTTATAAATATAAATAATATATACAGGCTAATGTATTAATAACGCTAGTGTAATAGCGGTGAAGGGGGTAGTAGAAGTTAAAGTAAATGTAACCGGAATTAAGTGAAGGAAAAGTATAAAGCTCTTTAGGAAAAAAATACTCTCAATACACCCATTCGGTATTCTAATTCATAAATCCCCATCATCAGTAAACCTGATAAAATTAGTTTGGAGCCTCACCCCACGTTTCATTTATCGACTGCGCATAACTTTATGTTTGTTTACAAATAAAACACAAATTAGTTTGGAGTATCAACCCATAATATTTAAATTAGTGTAGTTACGAAAATGTCCGTATGGGGGACAAGTTGAAAAATGTCGCCTAGACACGAGAATTCAACTCTTGTTCGATTCCAGTGTTCAGGTGCAATTCTTCAACTAATTTAAACCAAACAAAGTAGTTATGTAAACGTGATGTCACAAATACAAAAATAGCTGTGTGTTTTTTTTCAATTGAGTACGATAATGATAAAGGTAAATAAATTACTTATTCGATGTGTGCTCACTGTATTCCGATTACATAAGCACATTTTCCCATCATCTAAATTATGCATGAGAACTGCATGAGGATTTTTAGAATTGAGATTCCAACGTGGTTACGTAACCACAGCGGTAATGATTGCATCAAAGATTCTTAGCGAGAAACTAGAGGCGAACAGGAAGAAAGGGAGTAAACTAAATCTAATTAAGCCGGTTGATTGCGCATTAACTTTGACACAGAAACGTCAGTTTAATTAAAGTTGTCTCCTCAGGAAAACAAAAGGCCATGCCAGTTGGTTGCTGAGTAAAGAATTTGGTGCACTAGCCCTGCTATTATTTTATAAACATAAAATATTTAAAATTTATCTAATTTAAAGTTCTACGAATGGCGCTTAATATATTATTATTATTATTATTATTATTAGCACCGCGTCTTACTACCCGTTCGGGTTATACGCACTTACGCTAATGTGTAGTGGTAGGATGATTGTGAGATGAAATGGAGGACCTACAGTTTAACGTGGAATCCGAACCACGGTGGAGGCCTGGACTTCCCCACATTCACAAGATGGCTTGTCAGAGGTGAAGGAAGGGTTTGGTAATCAGATACATCTGTGCCGGGACCGAGGATTGAACCCCGGCCGCTAGCACAGAAGTCTGACACCTTACCCCAGGACCGCCAGGTCACCATGGCGCTTAAGGCATAGTAGTATAGTCTACTTTGAAAGGGAGGACTATGTGTACAGTACCAAACACAAGAGAGCTGCTTTGAAATTGATATTTTCGTCTATAGTACCAGACGCAAGAGATCTATTTTGAAATTAATAATTTTGTGTATAATATCAAATTCAGGAGATCTGATTTAAAATTGAGGCCTTTGTGCACAGTAATAAACGCAAGAGATTTGCTATGAAATTGAGGCCTTTTTGTTTAGTACCAAAGGCAAGATATCTGCTTTGAAATTAAGACCTTTGTATAAAGGGCCAAAGGCAAGATAATTATCTGCTTTGAAGTGGAGGTCTTTGTGTAGAGTATCAAACGCAAGAGATAAATAAAGTGATCACTGTACTATTCTTGAAATGAAGTTACTTAATTTTCCGTGATTGGGATACAGACTACGTTCACTACTTGAACATACACACTAGACCCTACACCAACACGAAGTTTATATATTATATTAATATATAGGACATTGAATTTATTACTAGCCACTCAGCCCCAGCGCCAAGATTATCTGTTAATCTGATAGTAACAAAAATACAAATACAACCCAGTTTTCATAAGAAGAACCTGATCTGCCAACTAGCAACGCTATGAAATCTATTTTTACGTATTTATACACAGGGTCACGTGATCTCAAGCTGTCACATTTGATAGATAAGATAAATACTCTTGAAATAATAATAATAATAATATAAGTTCTTTAAATTGAAAAATGACAAGTGTACAAAGGAATCGAACCCGGGACTTTTGGCTTAGTACGCCAATTCTCTACCCCTGAGCTATCTAGTAGATGTCCCGTGGCAAGGGTCATTATTCACTCATATTTTAAGGCAGAGTCTGTGGTGGACATGCATAAATCATCAGCTGCAATTATGTGAACAATTAAGTCACTAACCATCTGATAACGCAAACACTTAATTGTTCACATAATTGTTGCTGAAGATTTCCTCATGGCCATCACAGACTCCGCCTTGAAATATGAGTGAAGAATGACCCTGGGTATGGGACGATTCCTGAATATATCAGTGGTGAGAGCATTGGCGTTCTAAGCCAAAGGTCCCGGGTTCGATTCCCATGTACATTTAAAGAACTTGATATCTAGATAAGTCTATAACCTTAACTAACAAATATGATAGCCTTGCTATTTAATCCATCATGGTATATGGATCATAATCTTTATCAATAATATAGGTAAATTTGTATTTATCGTAGGGGTACAATTAAAAGAGAGAAAAAAATATTCTAAAACTAGTTTTACTTGCTACAATAATAAACCTTGTTTTGGTTTTTTCCACCGCGTCACTCCGCCCGTTCGGGCTATGCGCATACATACTAATTACACTGAGGTGGTAGGGATAAGGAAGGTAGAATTGAGTAGAATTGTGCCTGTATTTGCGTCAAGGGAGAGTGGAAAATATTATAGGAAGAATCACCCTTAGTACACCAAAACGGGATTTGAGCCCTGTTCTTTGGTCACCGATAAATGATTCTAAGTAAGCCTGACATTTGGATGTTGAGACTACGGGTGAGGGTAAAACTTGAGTAGGTGCACTATATTATTATTATTATTTAGCACCGCGTCTTACTACCCGTTCGGGTTATACGCTTCAAGTACTAATTACGCTAATGGATTAGGAATTGGGAAGGTTGAATTAAAGGAAGTGAATCCGCATTTGCGTGGAGGGGGAGTAGAAAACCATTTAGGACCCCCCCTCCAGTTCACCCTACCGAGATTCGAACCTCGATCTCCCCGTCCTCAGCAGTCGAGCTCAACACGACTAGCGCGTCAGCCAACTACGCCACCGAGGCGGGTCTTGTGCACTATAAATCTCTAACTATGTTAATATCCCTAAGGGGGAAAGTGACTGAAATAAAAAAAAATTTGTTTACAAGTTCGTTTTGTGGTTAAATATATCTTAACGCTAAGCTGGATGTGTTGAAGTAGTAAGCATAATGTCTTAAGTTAAGTTAGTCTAATTCATAGGAGGATATACATTATCTATAATTAGAAAGGGCACATTAAATAACAGAATATAAACACTTTTATACTGTACATCCAAACACCGTTATCTAATGCCTTTCATTTGCTCATCGTAAAAGTACCAAAGTTTTGCTCTATACATTTTCAACATTCCATTATGTTAGAACGCAAAATTACTATACGTTTAAATTATTTCATGATATATGAGCACAAATGTATGCTCTCATCCTTCCATGACGTATTAACACAGATGTGTGTTATCACCTTTCCATGACGTATTAACACAGATGTATGTTGCCACCTTTCCATGACGTATTAACACAGATGTATGCTCTCATCCTTCCATGACGTATTAACACAGATGTATGTTGTCACCTTTCCATGATATTTTAACACAGATGTATGTTCTCACCTTTCCATGACGTATTAACACAGCTGTATGTTATCACCTTTCCATGACGTATTAACACAGATTTATGTTATCACCTTTCCATGACGTATTAACACAGATGTATGTTCTCACCTTTCCATGACGTATTAACACAGATTTATGTTATCACCTTTCCATGACGTAATAACACAGATGTATGTTCTCACCTTTCCATGACGTATTAACACAGCTGTATGTTCTCACCTTTCCATGACGTATTAACACAGATTTATGTTATCACCTTTCCATGACGTATTAACACAGCTGTATGTTATCACCTTTCCATGACGTATTAACACAGATGTATGTTATCACCTTTCCATGACGTATTAATATAGCTGAATGTTCTCACCTTCCACGATGTATAATTAATGTAGATGTGTATTTTCAATCTTTCATAATGTAAAAAAAAACGCATATGTATGATTTAATTTTTACATTATGAAAAACACATATACATGTTTTCATTCTCACATTATGTGAGAAACTAGATGAATAAATTAATTATTCCATGAATTAAGAACACAGATGTATGTTTTAGTTATACCATGATGTAAAAACATAGATGTAAGTTTTCATTCTTCTAAGATGTATCACCATATATGTACGTTTTCAACATTATTTTTTTTGACGTAATAACACAAATGCATGTTTTTATTCTTCCGTTACATAATAACACATAAGTTATGCATGCTTTCATTATTCCGTGGTGTATAAACACATATATATGTCCTCATTCTTCTCTAATGAAAAAACCTAGATGTATATACTCCATTCGCGGTAGGAATTACTCTCTGGAAAGTATTTTTTCCTACCAATATCCTACTATATAATATATTTTTGGTAGGAAAAAAGGCCTTTCAGAAAACAATTCCTACGGTGATGTAAAACTACAAATATTAAAATATACGTTTCTATATTTCCATGGTTTAAAAACGCAGTTAAAATCTACTGAGCGAAGAGAATCATCCCCCAATGTTCTGTGAACACAAAAGGGTTTAGGGGAGAACAAGCATTAAAACACTGGTCCTGCAGGGGATGCAAGAACACGTGAGATTTTAGCCGAAAGGAGGGGGATAAAACCATCCCTCTTCCATTTATACTGAATGGTATGGAGGAGGGTAGGGAAAAAAAAAAGTAATTACTTGGAAACAACACTCTCCCTGTTGTATCTACTCTGCCCCCTACTTTCCCTTAGCAGCGAGAAGGGTGGAGACACAAAGAGATATCCACGTGGCTTTAGAGGGAAAGGCCCCCCCATTCATGACACCTGTGAATAATTTATTAGCAGATATAAAAGGGAGAGGCATGATAAGGCTTTTTAGAGTTTGCCCCTAGTGAGCTTGTCGGTGGCTAAGATGGGGAAAGGTAGGGAGGTAGTTGACAAATATCACCATTTAAAAATAAGTGGATAAAACATCTTGGGGGTGGGGAGAGGGGGAGATGCAATACGGTGTGCAATCGCTGCGGTCAATCCGTCAAAGACCAATAGGAACTTTCCTTAACAACGGACCAAGCAAGCCATTCACCGTTTCATTGGTTTGCAACAGGAGAGCATTAAATGTACACAAACGAAACAGTTTCAGTGGTCGCATGGTCTAAGGCAGGATAGTCCAACGTTTTTCATCCTAAGGGCCAGATCTGACTATCAGTTCTCCCCGTGGCTCAAATATATAATATTTAGTAATCCCATCAAATTAATATAGGCCTTCAAACAACAAATTATTAATAAACAATTATTGTCAATACTTATAAAAATTGAATTTTGGGTTATTATTTTTCAAATATTACAACAACAACAAAAAATTATAACTCTTCCAAAAATCCTCGGTCCCGGCACAGATTTATCTGAATATCAAACCCTTTCTTCACCTCTGACAAGACGTGTATTAATCACAGCTTGTGAATGTGTGGAGTGCCAGGCCTCTCACCGTGGTTCGGATTCCACGTTAAACTGTAGGTCCTCCATTTCATCTCACAATCACCCTACCATCACACATTAGCGTAAGAGCGTTTAACCCGAACTGGTAGTAAGACGCGGTGCTAATAATAATCTTCCAAAAATGTATTATGGAATATGCAAGCACCCTCATTTTCACAAAACAACTTATTATTATAAATGTATAGCCAACATATTTTTAAGAATGTAATAAATGAATAATAAAATTCAACAATGACATGTTTAGATACATATTTATATTTGAATCATTAGCTATTCCACATCTGCTACAGACAATTTTCTTTTAATTTACCTCCGGGATACTGTAAGAGCCAAATTTAAAGTGACCATGGGCCACCCATCGGACCACACTGGTCTAACGCGCAACTCTTGTAGTAGACTAGATTGCCGATGACGGAGAGATCGAGGTTCGAATCTCGGTCGGGTGTATTGAAGGTGGTTTTTCCAAATGGTTTTTCACGCAAATATGGGTATACTTCCTATAAATATAACCTATCTAATCCTTAAAAACCCTTTGCATTGTTATTACATGGGCGTATTGCTCGAACGGGTAGTAAGACACGGTGCTGAAAAAAATACATAAAAAAGTTAGGAATGTGTCCGTTAAAATTGAAGGTAAATGTATCCATATTTGCGCGGAGTGAGAGTGGGAAACCACCATTTAGAAGTAAACCACCCTCAGAGTATCCGGCTGGGATTCTAACCCTGACCTCACCTCATCACCAACCAATTATACTAAATGAGCTTGACGTTTGGCCCACACACCCACATTCTATTCTTAAAGTGAATTCTGAATAACCCGCTTCGGTGGCGTAGTTGGCTAACGCGCTAGTCGTGTTGAGCCAGACTGCCGAGGACGGGGAGATCGAGGTTCGAATCCCGGTCGGGTGAACTGGAGGTGGTTTTTCCTAAATGGCTTTCCACGCAAATGCGGGTTCACTTCCTCTAATTCAACCTTACCGATTCCTAGTCCATTAGCGTAATTAGTATTTAAAGCGTATAACCCGAACGGGTAGTAAGACACGGTGCTAAATAATAAATAATTCTGAATAGCTGTAGCAATGAGATCTCTTTGTTTTGATCCTTCCAGTATCTCATCATCTCACATCTCTTACGTCATCAATGGAGTGATTGAACGAATCAAAGTGAATATCTCAATACACCGTCAAGTATTCATCTGCCGTACTTTGATTTAAAAAGATAAGGCAGGAAGAGATTTGTCAAAAGTGACGGGAACAACCATGTAAAACACATTTCAATCATTCGAAAATATTTGATTTAATTCCCCTTTGAATTTTTTTTATTGTTATGAGTTTTTTTCCTCTTTTTTATTTATGAACTTAACACAAGTGATATAGTCTGTTAACGATAATTTTGACCTTTTATAACTTTTAAAAAACTACTTGAAAAAGAGTTCCGTATTCGTCCATCTTAAGAATATGCAACACTTTTTTTTTTCCAACAAGTGAGATAAAATTACTTAACTTGTCCAAGTAATAGAAAATATTTGCGAGGTCAAGCAATACTAACATTTATTTTATTTTCTCTCGACCTCTAGGAGAGTATTGTGATTGTAAAAAGAAAAAATCGAATTTAAGATTTTGATAAATGTTTTTGACCTTTGACAACCCCCTGAAATCGAAAGAGTAATTTTTTTTCGATACCATCTGTATATCTGACTAGAGCCGAAAACATTTTACCGATTACGCTAAAACATGAAATATAGGGTTTTCATAGGGTTCCCCTGAGGGGTTTTTGGAATTATATATCCAACCCTAAAATTAAGGGCAGTTTACTGAAGGGGGAAAAAGAAAGAAAATCATTTTTTTCAATATCCACTATAATGATTTTTATTAAACTTTATATTTAGACAATGTTAAACATTATTTTTTTAATGTCAATTTTAATGTTCACATGAAAATAACTACGTTAGCAGAAATTTTAAATTTTGATAATTTATCCGCAACCATTTGAGATATGAAAAAACTTATTATTTCATACATTATTTTGAAAGTAATTTATTTGATTTATTTTAGTTGTATATTATAGAATATGTATAGCTCCTTCCACACAAATGTGGGTACACTTCCTCTAAATTAAACCTTTTTCATTCCTAATATATTAGCATAGTAAGTTAAAAGATCTACAACCTGAACGGATGATGAAACACGTAGACATATATATATATATATATATATAGTCTATATTTAACTATTATTATTATTATTATTATTATTATTAGCACCGCGTCTTACTACCCGTCCGGGTTATACGCACTTACACTAATGTGTAATGGTAGGGTGACTGTGAGATGAAATGGAGGACCTACAGTTTAACGTGGAATCCGAACCACGGTGGAGGCCTGGCATTCCTTATATTTAACTGAGTAATAAACCATAATTAACAAAATATCGCTGCAATTAACCTACAGAAAACATGACAGTTGCATAATACATCCCTTAGAGTCAACAAATGTTTAGTCAAATATAGGGAAGCAACCATTTGGTCATAGTCGAATTAGAACTTGAATCAGTCACACTTACTTGGTGATAAAATCTGCCAGAACATCTACGTATTATATATTTTTTAACTTAAGTAAAAAAATGTTATCTTTGTTTCGATCTTTTAAACTTTTTTTGTGTGTAGAAAGTGGGCAAAGTGACTGTGTCACTAACTTGCTTTTCTGATCATACCGGTTCTGGTAGAGGAAAGATATTAAGTAATATCAACAGGTGGTCAAAAGGTACTTAATTTTTTTTAGCACCACGTCTTACTACCAGTTCAGGTTATACGCTTATCTACTAATTACGCTAATGTGTTTTAGAAACTAGGAAGGTTATATTTAAAGTAAGTGTACCCGCATTTGCGTGAAGATATAGTGGAAAAACTATTTTGGAAAAAAACCTCGGTACATACGACTGAGAGTCGAACCTCAATCTCCCCGTCATCGAGATTCTAGTCTACTACGAGAGTAGCGCCTTAGACCATGCGGTCACCGAAGTGGGTAAAAGGTACGTAAACCAATACTAGTTTGTTATTATTAATGAAATTGTTATCATGAAGACTGTATATATTCCTCATGAGAGAATTGTAATGAAAGGAATTCCTTTCTAGATGAAAAACAAGGAGGGTGAGATGTGATTGGCTGGTGTTTTAAATAATGAAAAGGTATTCCAAGCCCTTTTCTCGGGGCGTGGTTGTTAAGTGCCTGGTTACCGGAAACACTTTGTTTCTTCCCTCGGAAACATTCTGGCAGCTCGTAGGGACAACAGGGAGTTCAAAAACCTCTCATACTCCACTGTCTCATCACATATTGTGTTATCATCTTAAGGTGAACCTTTTCAAGCCTTTATAAAATTAATGTACAGTCCAGTTTTAAAAGAAAGAGACTTTATGACAGATATAAAAGCTACTTTCACGTGTTCGTATGTCAAGTCATGTGATCCGCAGCTGTCACTTTTGATGGATGTTATAAATAGCTTATCTATAAAAAACCAACGATACAATATAAAAACTCTTATCAATTTCGAGCACAAAATGTACCTAAGTATTTTCTAAAAGGCCCTTCCTATGCAAATTGTACGTAGAATATCCATTAATAAAAAACGTATCAATATATTTCTCTTAGAAATATCGAAACTAACACAATATCTTTAAATTCACAGCTGCAAATGACATGACTAGACGTATGAATGCATGAAAGTAGATCTACGATCGTGTATATAGTCTTGTCAAGTAGTTTGACCATTAACCAAGTATACCAAATAGAAAGCAGTTGTGGATGAATCGGAGAGTGGTTGAACTCCGAATCAGAGTTATATGTGATTCTTGTAATAACGTTTTTAAGCACGTACGAAGATAAAGATTTCAGTCTCTGCTAGTCTGATTTTCAGTTGATTGGGAAATACTGGCAGGGTGTACTGTGAAGTTCCAAATGGTTTCTCCCACTCTCTCTCCCATGCAAGTGCAGGTACATTTCTTCTACACGGTACCTTGCACCCTAGTAGTACAAAATTTGCAGGCTACTCGGATGGACAGTAAGACGTAGAGCCCAAGTAATTCTATAATTAGGAGTGACCTGGTGGTCTAGGGGTAAGGTGTCAGTCAGACTTCTGTGCCTGCGGCCGGGGTTCAATCCCCGGTCCCGGCACAGATTTATCTGATTACCAAACCCTTCCTTCACCTCTGACAAGACATATTGTGAATGTGGGGAATGCTAGGTCTCCACCGTGGTTCGGATTCCACGTTAAACTGTAGGTGCTTCATTTCATCTCACAATCATCCTACTATTACACATTAGCGTAAGTGCGTATAACCCGAACGGGTAGTAAGACGCGGTGCTAATAATAATAATAATTCTATAATTGTCAGATAAGGTTTTTTAAAACGGCCATCCAACTAAATGTCATCAGGAACCAGGCCTGACTCATGTTGAAGGAATAAGACTAGGGTACACGACAGAAAATACAGTTCTCTTTAAATTGTGCCTATTATCGTCAAGTTCTAGGTTCCGTTGTGAGGATGTTGTTGCTTTCTGCCAATTCTGGACCACGAACACCGGCACGTTCATCGAGATCTGCCAACTAAACTTGTGGGACGTTCAACTAGGTTTCGAAGTCACGAGTATTCTAATGTCCCATTTCACGGCCCGTGGCTATTAAGATCTGGCGGAATGGAGATAAAAACATAAAACACAACATTTATAAATAGCATGCCATTTATTATACCTTTTCAGAAAAAACTGGTGCCGTATATAAAGGGATATAGTCAGACTGAATACTCCTAAAGTGTGGTGCTATATTAAATACTCGCTTTGATCGTTTTGGGCTTCGCCCCCAAATCCCCAGTGAGTGTAAACTAATGTAATTCCAGCGTTGTTTTGAACGTTGATTTATTTTTACAATTTTATGATTCTAGCTGCCTCATAAGTGTCATAAAAAAAAATTTAAAATGTGTGAAAAATGTGCAAAATGTATCTAAAAAAAAGCTAACTCTGGTGCAATCCGTTTTTTTTGATAGGTCTTACCGTTTAGCCCCAAGAGGGCCTCCAAAGAAAGGTCCGCACCGACTTTAAAGTTGCTCCAACATTTTGATTTTTTTCGGAGGCTAAAAATTAATTTTTTAAACTTTTTTTTAATTTTACCGTCGGTTTACAGGCTAGAAGCTATAAGTTTGTCAAATTTCAAGTTTCTAGCTCGTCTGTAAGTGGATAAACATTAATGTCAGTGAGTGAGTCATCCATGTGGCTTGATATTATAGTGACAAGACGATACCAACCTAAACTTGAATGTAATGGGCCAGTTTCACATAGGAAACTATGAAACAATGAAACCGGCCCCTTGTCTATATTTTTCCGGTACAGACAATCACCCATTTAACCTAAACTTCTTGTTATTCGTATGCTGGGAAATTTCTAGACTTCTGAGACAACGTAAGGGTCTAAAAGTGTATAGTATTTTTTATTTATTTTTTATAACAATTAGAACAAAATTAGTGAGTTGATCTGAAAAAGAACCTAATAGATTGGACTGCTGATGATGGAAAGATCAGGGTTCAAATCTCAGTAGGATGTAATGAGGATGGCTTTTCCTGAATAGTTGGCCACTCTACCTCCAAGAAAATGCGGATACAACTCCTCTAAAATCAATCTCTAATCCATAGTACATTAGTGTAATTAGTACTTAACCCTAATGGGTAGTAGGACGCGATAACAAAAACACTTTTTTTTTATGTATTACATACTTTAAAACTAATATTGGTTTCCCTGCCGAACACGATTGTATAGCGTGTTGTGTTGTTGTGTTGATAGAGCATAAGTGTCGTAAGACAAACGTCTCGAGTTCGATTCCCATGTCCAGGTGTCACTTTTCAATCCAAACAATATAGCTATAACTGCATTTAACAACTATAATAGCCTTGTTATTTAATACATAATAATATGAATATTTTTACAGTTGTTATTGTACTATTGTATTGGCAGCATGGTCGCCCTCTGGAGTCAAGGGTGGCTGCGTTATCTGATAGCTCGCAATCTTAATTGGTTGCTCACACGGAGCTGACAATCTCCACACGTCCATCACAGACTCTGCCTTAAAACACTAGTTAAAAATTATTCTGGGCGTGGGGCTACTAGCTGTCTCTATGGTTAGAGCACAAGTCTATTGAGGCAAAGGTCCTGGGTTAGATTTCCGTGGCCAGGTGTCATTTTTCCAAATTAATATATATATATATATATATATATATAGAGAGAGAGAGAGAGAGAGGCCTATATATATTATATATATCTTATCTAAATGAACACGTCCTGGAAGCTACCAACTGATGTTATATGACTAAATTAAAAACACCAGTAAACACACGGAATAGACGTCAAGCTAGTCCAGTCTGGTGTTTGGCTCACGGGGGAGGTTGGTGTTTCGAATACAAGCCGGGTGTATTGAGGGTGTCGAATTCTAAATGATTTCCCTATATTCTTCCCACGCTAATGCGGGTATATTTCCTTTAAAAGTAAAGCGTCCTCATCCCTAGCACATTTATGTAATTAAATGCTTGTATCCCTAACGGGCAGTTAGATCCAAACAAAAGAAAATCTACATGTTAATGACTAAAAGTGGCATAATTGTCTTGCGTGTTTTCTAGAGTCAGGGCGTTGCCGAATTCATCGGAGGTGGTCTAACTCCCATTTGGTTTTCCATCCACCCTTCAGGCAAATACTAAGACATTTTCTATACATTAGTCTCATCATCCTTTACATACATATACATACCTAGATAATTTAAATATATATATATGATTATATTATTACACCTTAGAGTTTGCCGTAATCGTCAGTAGAGGTTGTAAAATGTAAATGGCGGCATAAGAACTTAAGGATCATCTCAGTTATTAGATTGTTTGTTTTTTATAACTTCATAATGTATTTTGCGATATTATTTTTTTTTATAGATACATAAACTATGAACGCTAGAACACGACACACGCAATCACGACACGCCATTTAAACCTAAAATTAAAGAGAGAGTGAGAGATACTGTTAATACAGAAGAGAATGGTTTGATAGTTTTATTTTATTATTTTATACAAGGGTTCATTTTATCATAAGGGAGGGGTCGTTTACTTCTCATGACCCAAACTAAGCACGCACACATACACATCTTACTAATATTATAAATGCGAAAGTTTTTGTGTTGGGATATTTGTTACTCAATCACGCCAAAATTGTTTAACGGATTAGAATGAAACTTAGTACGTTGGTAGAGTATGTCCTGGAATAACATATAGAACTATTCCCAAACTTTAATTTTAAATAATAATAAATACATGATTATAATGTGATTGAAATTATAGTATTTAAGAATTTGTGATTTAATATTTTGTAAGTAAAGTAAATAGTAATTAGTGTGACGTAGTTTTATACTAATAAATAATAAATATGATGTTGCTTTAGCTATGTAGTTCTAAAAAAATATTATTTAATTAATTTATTTATCTTACTAATTATGAAGGTAACAATTTAAAAAATATATAAATGATAACTTAAATAATATATATTTCTTTTATTTCGAAATATTTAAAAGTGAGAATTAAAATACGGCAAAATTATTTACAGCTATAAATGAGAAAAACGCATGGATATTTGAAAAAAAAAGTTTGATTAATGATCAAAACCGTTTAGTTGAAAATTAAAATATTTTATCAATTATTGTGGGCGAAGCCACGATGGGTAAATATATTATTATTATTATTATTACTATTATTATTAGCACCACGTCTTACTACCCGTTCGGGTTATACGCACTTGCGCTAATGTGTAATGGTAGGGTGATTGTGAGATGAAATGTAGGACCTACAGTTTAACGTGGAATCCAAACCACGGTGGAGGCCTGACATTCCCCACATTCACAAGTTGAGATTAATACACGTCTTGTCAGAGGTGAAGGAAGGGTTTGGCAATCAGATAAATCTGTGCCGGGAGCGAGGATTGAACCCCTGACCCCCAACACAGAAGTCTGACACCTTACCTATAGACCGCCAGGTCACCCTGTTCCGGCTCAAGATGGACTCCTGTCACTCTCCTATCTTTGCAGGTTAAACAATCCAAGCAAATTACCTATGTATATGATATATATTTTGGTTGTATTCCCATGCGATTGTTTTAATTAAATGCTAATTACGAGGCGTCAAATTTCTTCTTAGTCTTTATAAATGTTAAGTTGTTTTTTGCTAACCACGTCTTACAACCCATTTCTAACTAACCACCTATTTACACTATATATATATATATATATATATATATTCACCATGTGCTAGAACCTGTTTGAGCTGTACGCTAGTGGGATAATGATGAGAAAGGTAGGAATTTATATTAAATGTACCCGAATCATCGTGGAGAAAGAGTTGTACACTATCCAAGACACACCTTCAACACACCCAACCGAGTTTCGAAACCCGACCTCCACTTCCCCGGCAGTTCAGAAACACGAGAATGATAGAGCGTTAGAACACTCAACAACCAATACGGGTATTTAAACTGATGAGTTAGGAATGGAGAGGCTATAATTTAGAAGGAAAATATCCGCATTTGTTAGGATGAAGAGTGGGAAACCACTTGGGGGGAGGGGGGGACCACTTAGTACACTCAACTAGGATTTGAATCCCGATCCCCCTGATGTTGACAGTCCAGTCTATTACTAAAATGACGCACAAGACCCCGTGACCATTGAATTGGGTAGTGTTTAGTTCAAGTATATACACTCCGTTTATCCGGAATTACAGGCGTCTTACCTCAAAAGTTGCATTATGATCTTATCTTATAATATATTCTAGCACATAGTGGAAAAATTAGAGGTAAGCTTGCTAGTTTTAAGAGTGAACGACCCGCCCCGGTGGCGTAGTTGGCTAACACGCTTGTCGTGTTGAGCTCTACTGCTGAGGACGGGGAGATCGAGGTTCGAATATCGGTCGGGTGAACTGGAGGTGGTTTTTTCCTAAATGGTTTTCCACTCTCCCTCCACGCAAATGCGGGTTCACTTCCTCTAATTCAACCTTCCCAATTCCCAATCCATTATGGTAATTAGTACTAAAAGCGTATAACCCGAAAGGGTAGTAAGACGCGGTGCCAAATATTATTATTATTATTATTATTATTATTAAGAGTGAACGAAAATTACGTGAATAGTGTCACAATAAAAATTTAAAAACTCTGACGTCACGAAGTGGGCTAAACGTCGAACGAAGCCTGGCAGATGTCGGTAATATTAGTGACCGTTATTCGAGTTCGTGAGCATTTCGGCTATAACAGAATGACAGCAATCACCTGACGCCGAAGGTTGACCAGGTGGCCAATGGTCGGACAGCGCGCGTCGGTTGTCAACCAACCGTTACTTGGACTGCCTCGTTCAAACGACGTTGCCTACTTGACGATTTCCAAACTATTTAGCAAAGCGAGCTGCTTATTAATTTTACCCACCTAGGCACCATCCCATGTGAGCCAGCTCCACCCCCAAACCCCCTCAGTGAATCTTCTTTGAAAGTGGATGTAAACTAATGTAATTCCAGAGTAGTTTTTTGACAGGTCTTACCGTTTAGCCACAAGAGACCTCCAAAGAAAGGTCCACACCGACTTTAAAGTTGCTCCGACATTTTGAACTATTTTTCGGGTGTCTAAATATTAATTTTTTTCAACTTTTTGGAATGTTCCCGTCGGTTATAGGTTAAAAGCTATAAGTTTGCCAAATTTCAAGTTTCTAGCTCATCTGGAAGTGGGTAAACATTAATGTCAATGAGTGAGTCAGCCATGTGGCTTTATAGTAGTATATAATAATAATATAACGCGTAAAGCATAGCTAATATCGAATAGTGATTATCATATAGTATGAAATACGTTGGAACACATAATTGTAAATTATAGCGTTCATTATCGATACAAAGTGTATTCCATTCTTTTTATTCTTTTTGTATTTAATTGAGCTTTTACATCACAAAAAGTCGAGATGTATTAACCAATGAGAAAGCAAGACCACAGTCACTAGGTATGGTAGTCGATGAAGTTTGTATAAGGTGTGAACGTCTAAAAACCAGAACTGAACAAGCCAAAAAGCGTTGTTAAATTTGATTCAAACATAAGTACTGGCTTAAGACATTTTTTTAAACTATAAAATAAGTTGAAAATATAGTACCCGCATCGGTGGGCATGCAGGCTTAGGCTCTACTTGTCTGGTTCGCGGGTGACGTCAGCTAACGAAACCCGATAGGGTGAAATGACAGGTTTTTTTTTCATAAATAAGCTTCCACTTTCCTCCAAGCAAGTGTGTGTACATTTTATCTCATCTCTACCTTACTCAATTAGTGTAAATGTATGGGTAGCCTGAACAAGAAATAAAAGGTGACGAGAAAAAAATGTAAAAGGTCTACTACCTCTGTCAACCACAGAGAGCACTATAGTGTATTTAGATAGATAGATAGATAGATAGATAGATGGATAGGTAGATAGATGGGTAAAGGGCTGGATAGATAAATATATAGATGGAGATGATTAGGTGGATATGGGGCAAATAGATAGATGGATGGAGGGTTAATTAGATAGATAGATATATAGATGAAGATGACTAGATAGATATAATTATAGATAGACAATTAATACTATAGCTACCGCATTTTACAACCCTTTCAGGCTATACGCATATGAACTAGTTACGCTACTGTGTTAGGGATGAGAAAGATTGAATTTATAGTAATGTTACCCGCATTTGCGTGGCGTGAGAGTGGAAAAAACATTCAGGGAAAAACCCTCATTACACCCGATCGAGATTCGAATCCCAATCCCTCCAACATCGGCAGTTCAGTCCACGCTGAAAGTGACGCCTTAGACTATGCTGCCACCGAAGATATATAGCTATAGAACTATATAAAACTTTGTCAAGGATGGAACCCAATTTTATGGCATGGTTAATGTACCAACAAAGAGCCAATACTCTCGATTTCATACGACCTTAGAAATATTGTAACCAGACACAAGTAACCGAAAATAAAAGCTGATGGTTACGTCACAACCAGAATGAGCGCGCATGGATCGGTTCAACTGTTATTTCATGACCTACATTCTCGTACCACACTCCTCCATTGAACCAACATGAACTTCATTAAAAAATATTCCCCAGGACAGTCGATCAGTGGTGGTCTAGGTTCAATGTGTGCGCGTCATACAATCTAGTATGCCAAACACACTATTAAGATATTTTTTTTTAGTTTTTTGTTGACTTACAGGTGCCTAATTCAGATGGAGCTGTCTTTTGACCACACTTTGTTTTAATTAATGTGTTCAACACAAAGTTTATTTACGGATTAACTTATGCGATATGGCTTAGATATATTTTTAAAAAGCTTTTGTAATTTTGTCAGGAAAGTAAAATTTAATAATGTTATCTAAAATGAATTATAGTTTTGGTTTTATCCGTATTAGTTAATCAATACAAATTAGTATGTTTTAATATAATAAGTCAGGGAAAAAAAATTGGATGCATTTTTTTAAATTGATTATAAACAGAAAAAAATGTGTAAAATTAAATTAAAATCAAAACCTGACTTAACAATTTAAATTTTATACTCTAAAACTATAATGAGCAAGATATTTTCTTGGATTATAATCTATTGTTACATTTGTTAATAAGTGAGGCTGTAATTTTTTGAATTGCTAGGATAAGTTAAGAATGAAATGTATTAGATTGTAAATATAAATATTATTGTGAGATAATTCCTTACCTGAAATTTGGATTATATTTCTAATTTTGAATGTCAAAGGGTTTGTCTGTCAGATGAATCGACTTAGTTTTTTTTTAGCACCACGTCTTACCACCCGTTCGGCTTATACGCATATTTTCTAGTTAATATAATGTTTTTAGGATGATAAAGGTTGAATTTAAAGAAAGTGTACTCACATTTTTGCTGGAGAGAGAGTGTAAAACTATCTAGGAAAAAACACCATCAGTACACCCGACCGGGAATCTAACCCCAATCTCTCTGTCATCGGCGGTCTAGTCTAATGCAATAGTGACGCCTCAGAGGCTTACTGTGGATTCACACATTCGCCGAAAAACTAGCGCAGAACAGAAACGTGGTCACGTGACGCGCTCTAAGCCAATCAAAAGATTTCCGCTTAATCGGCGCGAGCTGTTCTGCTGAAGTTAAACTATTCTCTCCTTTGTCTGCTCTGCTCGAGATGTTAGGCACTATGAGAACCAATCAAATCTCAGAACCAACCATCTCAAATCAGTGTCAACGCATGCGCAATGTGCTCTACAGCCAGAAACTAGCAGACAGCTTCGTTGGCCGTTGTGTGGAGATTTAAAATAACCCGTTAACGTAAAGCGAGTTTATCGATGTATTGGATTGTGCCACGACACATCGTTATAATTTGAAAAGAAAAAAAACCCATCGGGACAATGATATAAAATATATGTTTATCTAGTAAAAAATAAAATATGTTGATAATCAGCTGTCTTAAAGCGTTGCAATGAATCATGGGTCAACTTGAAGTGTGTGAATTACTGCGCCAATTCTGCTTTCTATTTTTCTTCGAACGTGTGAATCAAGCTTTAGACTATGCGGCCAGCGAAGTGGCATGAATCAACTAGTTCGGTGTAATACACCTTAAACATAAACTTACACATCTTGACTTTCAAGTAACGTCAGGAAAATGGGTACCGAGGAATATCATTGAGTGTAAAAGCACCCTCTTTTGCGTGGTGAGTAGATGTGAAAATTACGGTTGGGAAACTACCCCCGATGCATCCAGCCAATATTTCCGTTACCGGCAACCCAGCCAATTGCAAGAGTTATGATTTAAACCATGTGAGCAACGATGCGTTTTTTTTATATGTATGTTTAACACACGGAATACTAATGGGTAAGGGTAAAAGGTCGGCCTGAGGGAGAGAGTTAAAGATAAGTACATCCACACTAGCATGACAGGAGGATGGGAAAACCACCCACGTTAAAAATCACATGTGGACAACCATTAATGAGCCTACTTGAGATCTGAGACCCAATATACCCGTCAGCACCTATCACGATCTGAATAGAACGCCTTAAGGGTGCAACATGGGAAGGCAATGAGAAAAGTTACAGACGTTTATAAATCACGTGATTATCTATGAAGTGATTCGATATTTTTTAATCTAGTCTTCACCCAAAATGTAGGTGAAAGTTCTGACTAATTAAAAAAGTTTAAATTTTAAGTTTAAAATATTTTAAAATAACAACAAACAATCCCACATTATCCTATAAAAACAAGACTTTATTTGATATAGGAGGGTTAGAGCTAGGTTTCTAACCTTTTGTTATAATATCAGAAGTACAAATTTTTGCGTAAAACGTCGATGAGTTTTTTTTAACTCAAAATTTAAACTTTGTAACTGGTAAGAAACCTGATGATAGTTTTCGCCTACATTTTGTTGAAACGATACTTTAAAATTATCATACAACTCCTTAAATAAAACGGGGTTTATAAACGCAAGTAACACTTTTCAGTGCTCTACCAAGCAGCACCCACGGATAACAAAATACTAAGCTTAGGAAGGATCACAGAGAGAAGACATCCCATCATGGTGTGGTTTTTTGTATAACACTTTTTTTTTTAAAAAAACATCAGAAATTATAAATGTGAAAACATTCTATTATATTTTTTAAAAAACGCAAGATTAAAAAGAATTAAAAGAAAAAGAAAAATGGATCCCAGTTTCATTGTTGTAAATGAAAAATTACGAAAACTCGCACTTAAATATATGTTATGGTTGAAGCATAATCTATGTATCTAATTTACCAGCTAGTCAGATCTTAGGACCATTCTTCCACTGGTTCGGTCAATGGGTACCAATAAAACACACTAAATAATCAACCAATGTATCAACAAACTCACCTTAATGTGCCGGTCCCGTTGACAACAGTCAGAACTAGATGATCACGCCGTATAAAAGAAACACAGCTCTTCATATGAAACAGAGAAAAAAAAAGAAAAATTACAAATTAACGACACTTATGTTTTCCTCGGGGAATATTTACTAAATATTATTACTAAAATAAAGTACTGTACATTTTGAAAGAAGCGTTTATTTGAAACCAAAAGAAGCCACACAGAGAGATAATATATTCCTGTCCAACTTGAACCGTTACCACACACAACGTTTTCTCGAGTGGAAGTTTGAAACATGGTGTACTCGAGTGTTAAAAACAGGGAATAAATTAATTACTTCTTCTTTTCGTTCTTTTTATGTAAGGGTTCTAAGGAAATAAAACAGCTGTTATGAGATGAGGTTATGGTTTCGTAGCTATATCTATCGAGTCTTTAGGGGTGAGTGGAGTTGTCTCGTAAAACATTCATGTTTATGACATATTGATTAAACTGAAATATTTCCCTTCCAGTTGTAGTTTAATGCACAGTGGTTATAGACCCTTTTAGGATTATACACCCCTAAATTCGTAAACACATATAGATACCTTAGTGCAACAGTGGTACAAATGTTTTTTAAAAAATGTATTTTTTTATATATTAACCTCAATTATATCATAATATTTTAATAAGTATATAGATTATAAAAAAGGGGGTTTAAGTGGATATGATTAATGAATATAAAGTATGTAGGGAAAAGACCACGAGGGAGATAAAAAAATAGATAGAAGTAAAAGATAGAAGCAAGTGAGCAAGTGAGAGGAGGAAAGTGGAAGAGAATGCGGGAGGAAGAATGGTGAAAGGACAGAGGGAGATGGAGGCATTTTACTAAACAGACCTGGGCAAAGACTGGAAACAGTTCATGATGATGATGATAAATCAAAAGTTTCAACTAAATATATATGTATCGAAAGATGTATTTAATTACTACAAATAGGTGGGTTAATGAACACAACTCCAATATGTTTCAAACTGTTTTAAACTCATACTTAAAAGACCGTGATTTTGGAATGTAGCACTTTTGCACTGAGGTGCCCATTAATTTTTATTTTAACTTTTTTAATTAATTAAAGCCTTTCTTCCTATTCCTACTATAGTTTTTATATTAATTATTTAACTTATTAAGGAAATTTTCTATTTTGACTAAGCACCTTATTCAAGCATTATTTATTTATTATGTGTTACATGTCAAGATACAAAAATCAATAAAGATATTATAGCTCTGTAAAAAACATTTACAAGTTTCACATGTTATGAAGATAAAATATATTTACCGCTTGGGTATAAATTAGCAATATAATAATAATAATAATAATAATAATAATAATACCAGATATGAGATATTTAAGAAATGTGTGTGGAAAAACTCGTATGGATAGTCAGTAGTGAATGGGTTTTAGAGGAGTGAAGTTGGTTTGGGCATGTTGAGAGCAGTAGATTACATAGCTTGAAGTATGAATATGTTAAAGTAGATTTAATAAAATTTAGCTGTCAGATAACCTCTTCTTATGAAAATTAGATCGTAGAAGTGTATATCTGGAAGCTCAGAAATTATGTATTTCAATTATTTTACACTTCATGCCGGGTGTTCAAAGCCTGTCTATTTTGAGTGGTCATGTTAATTTTTGACAGTTATAGGGAAATTTGGCGAGTTTTTGTCAACGTTGGCTGCTCTAATTGTAACTTTATATTCTATAAAATGATCTTCCTTTAGCAATCCTAATATATTATGTGGGAGATTTCAGATTTGCCATTTAACAATAGCACCATTAACTTCAAAGTGTTTATATTTGACTAAAGTGACTGTATACGTGGGGCTGTATAATATATAGATTGTAATGGGAGGCAGTCAGTAGATTATTAGTGCAATATATATAGTGCTTAATATAGGTCAACAAGGTGTTAATATGAAGCTCACTTTCACTCAGGATAGTACACAGGGAGTGTACAAAGTGCGTCTATCAATGAAAGCTTCTAAAGCGGCAGATAATTGATTGTCTTCACCATAAAATACTAGTAGTTTTGTAAACAGTAGACCTCGCTCTCTCCGTGTTTATATATTTACTAAATTCTTAGCATTTATCTTTGGAATTAAAATTCAAATATCTACTGTAATTTATCTTTGGATTTCAAGTTCAAATATCTCCTGTAATTTCTCCTTGGATTTCAAGTTCAAATAGCTCCTGTAATTTCTTCTTGGATTTCAAGTTCTAATATCTCCTGTAATTTCTACTTGGATTTCAAGTTCAAATATCTCCTGTAATTTCTCTTTGGATTTCAAGTTCAAATATCTCCTGTAATTTCTCCTTGGATTTCAAGTTCAAATATCTCCTGTAATTCCTCCTTGGATTACAAGTTCAAATATCTCCTGTAATTTCTCCTTGGATTTCAAGTTCAAATATCTCCTGTAATTTCTCCTTGGATTTCAAGTTCAAATATCTCTTGCAATTTCTCCTTGGATTTTAAGTTGATATTTTTTCTTGGTGATCAAGCCAGTTAGAAAACAAATGAATAATACATTATAATCAGCTTCACGTGGTGTATGTCAAAATTTAAAAAAAAAATGTTCTAAATACTCGAACGATTGTTTCCCGAAATTCTAACTAAAAATATATCTCAAGACATTGCAATACTATCTTTACTCTTGGAATGGACCTGAAGGATATTTATATATATTACGCTTCTGGGTTATACTCCATTCACGGTAGGAATTACTCTCTGAAAGGTCTTGTTTCCTACCAATATCCTTCTATATAATAGATTTCTAGTAGGGAAAAAGGCCTTTCAAAAAACAATTCCTACGCTGAACAGAAGACTTTACGTCACCCATAGCTCAGTAGTGGAAAGATTAGCCAGTACTAATGTACCGTTGCCCAGGGGACGCCCAAGTGAACTAATAGTACATCCTTTCCACGGAGGCTCTTTCGATGTCCCGATGAGATGAGGTGAGGGTGATGGTGAGTGGAGGGTGTGGAACCAGTGGAAACACTTAAACATAACTTAACACTAGTTAACGAAAACTGGGTGACCGTTGCGGTAATTTCCCTTTCAAGAAAAATATCCACGGTACCAGCCGGTAATCGAGCCTGAGACTCTTAGGCTTGAAGCCAGTTGAACTGACCACTACACAACAGGGCCGGTTATCAGGAGGAAGAAATACGTATTTTGGTGTAAATGAGTTATACCCTACACGTGGAGCCCCTCTCCCTTTCCAAACGAGTAATGTTTTGATGGATATTGTCATTATTAAATTTGAAATTTCCTCTGCTAGTTTCAGGGATCTAAATGGTCTGAAACGATTCATTGAAATAAATAGATAGTAAGTCCACTTTACACTTGGTAGATCTAAATTACCCTGAATCATAGTTTAACGTGGGATCCGAACCACGGTGGAGCCCTGGCATTCCACACATTCACAAGTTGTGATTAGTGCACGTCTTGTCAGAGGTGAAGGAAGGGTTTGGTAATCAGATAAATCGGTGCCAGGACCGAGGATTGAATCCCGGACACCCAACACAGAAGTTTGACACCTTTCCCCTGGACCACCAGAGTAGGGAGGAAAGGGTCATACCATTACACAAAGAGCCAATTAAGGCGAACAATGGGGTGTAATTAATTGATTGTGAGGGTGGG
>CABFVX010004048.1:36680-73084 GCA_902151425.1 Timema shepardi | reverse complement strand
GCCAGGCCTCCACCGTGGTTCGGATTCCACGTTAAACTGTAGGTCCTTCATTTCATCTCACAATCGCCCTACCATTACACATTAGCATAAGTGCGTATAACCTGAACGGGTAGTAAGACGCGATGCTAATAATAATAATAATAATCTTTTCTAACTATTCTTAGTTAAATTTTAAGGGTGCCTCCTACCGGATTGCTGGTATATACTTTATAAACCCTGAATATTTAAAAAGTTGTTTTATTTCGAAATCTGTTTCACACCAAAATATAGGCAAAATATATCAACATACCCCTTTAGGATTTTAAACCTGACATTTTAAGCTTTATGATAAAAAAAAGTATGATGGAAAGCTGAAATTAGTTAATTTTCAGCAACATTTCTAGCCAAATGCCGCAGCTCTGGGATCAAATTAAATCATTAGAAATATAGATATATCTGTCCTCAAAAATAAAGTAATTTTTAATTTATTAACAGAATATTTTATGATAGTCAAATGTTTAGTGATTTTGATGCTTAAGAACTGACATTCCCATGATACACTTTGCAGTGTGAGGGTATTTCCCTTAAAGTAGGCGGCACCCTTATTATGTACTTTCTGAACCAACAGATTATATCCATCCATACATGACCAGTTACCTTAACTACTTAAACAACATCCAGTCTCCTGGCCATTAATTCAAACCCATGAAAGGGGATGGGCTAGTTTCACTAATATCTTTGGTCATGCTGAGAATCATACCCTAGACCCTTAGCTCATTATATAGATGGCCAGTGACTGAGCTATTTGTCAGACCAGAGCTTAAATGAGTTAGTGCTATTTGGGTAGAGAATAAAATATCTGTACAAAATATGATAACTATGAACACTTGAAAACCTTCTTCCTTGCTTAGTTGGTAGGAAATCATCAATTTATGGCGTAGACAAAAAAATGTAAGTGTTGACTTGGCTTTTATGAACACCTGCATCAATCGTAAACCTGCCCATAATCTGCTGCTGCTTGGCATAGAAGCTTTGTCACCCCTTTAATTTCTTTCTATTCTGAGAATTCCTAAGAGACATTTCCCCTCGCCCCCACCCCATCACCTAGCTTTATAATGTATTTCCTTTAGCCTTACTCACCCACTTAACCTACACTGCCACAACTGTAAAGCCAGTTAGAAACAAACCCTCAAATCTAATATCACAAACAAATAAATTGTGTTTAATATTAAGTGTATTGTAGTTTATACAAGCATATTAATTAGTAAAGATAATATTTGTAGTTTAACAGGCATATTAATACAGATAATATTAATCTATTTAATTACAATCTAATGTTTTTCTCACTCTTAAATTACTTTTGTTTTTTGAATCTATCTTTTTATCAAGTTATCGAACTAAAAAAATGAGGTAAATTTAACTCATCACTGATTTAGCAAATTGGTTATAACGAGGAAGTTTAGTTGATCTCCTGGTGATTTTTATAACCAATTTTGACTATATTTATTGGGGATGGGCCCTCAAATCTTTCGAATTACTCAACTCCTTAAGGATATTTGAGATTAAATGATTTGAGAAAATTTCGAATTCGAGACGCAAATCCTTAGTAAATATATTTTTAAATTGCAATTTGCTTTAGCGCTCTAATACTGCTTATTGGTAGTTCAGAACCAATTATAATTATAGGATGAATTTAACAACCAGATCCCAGATCAGTTATTTAACATTTTGTTACTATTTATATTTTCTATTTGTACTATTAGATTTATATTTCCTCTTATGTTAATAATTTTTTCCAAGATTCAGATTCGAGATTCAAAGGAAAATTGGAGATTTGGATTCGTAAAATAGTAGATTCAACCCAACTCAAGTATTTAAAATAATATCCTAAGCTAGGTCTACACAAAAGTCAAATCTAGTTTGAATTATAGTAAAATGTTGCTGTTTAAATTGTTAGCCAACTTTGAAGATATTTTTTGTTTATTCCATAATATTTTAGTTTAGTATGTGCTATGTGGCTAGTTTTTATAATCTAAGAACTAAAATACATACCTGCCATAATTAAATGCAGGGAGTTGAACCAGAACTAGAACCAATAACCAAAATTATCAGTTATTTTCAAGGAACGATAACCCACAAAGAATTGCTTAAGAACCAGGTATATATTAATTTTAATTCAACGCCTTAGCTCAGTCGGTAGGGTGTCTGTCTACTGAGTTAAGGGTGCTGGGTTTGATTCTTGGCATGGCTGAAAAATTCATCATTGGTGAAATGTGGGTCACCCTTTCACAGTGATGAATTAATGACTGAAGACTGGAAGTTGTGCCTGTCTTAGCATTAAGTTAGATTATAAAACGACAAGCCAAGCAAGCCGGTAGTGGAAAATATATGGCTTGAATAAGAAACTTAGCCAGAGAATAGGTTGGAAACAGTAATGGTTGTAATATATTTATAGGTTCATATAATAGTTCTTAAAGGTTCTCAATTTATATATATAGTTTATATAATTTACATTTTATAACACTCTTTCCTTAATTTAATTTAATTTTGAAATACCCTATTTTTCCTTTTCTCAAGATTTTTTTTTTCAAGCTAAGCTGTCTTTATTTTCTAAGTAGATTATAAAAGTGGAAATGTGAACTTAACAGTAAGAATTAATTAAGAATAATTTTTGTTGCATTGAGTAGAGTTTTCTCATTTTACTCTTTAGGTTAAAAGCTTAGAATGATATATTTAGTTTTGAGTGACAGCAAACATGTCTAAGAGGGAGGAATACTGAGAAATGAAAACTACCCCACTTGTAAAACCAATATAATACGAAGAAATAATTTTAAAATTAAATATGTCAGGCACTCTGACATAAAGATTCACATTAGGACATTTACCAAGGTAAATTATATAAAAGTATATATTGTAACCCTGCAAACTAATTTACTTATTTTGGTTTGTTTACAAATTAAGGACTTAAAAAAACCCCTTGCAAATCAAATCAAATCAAAATTGAGAATATTGCCATGACATTATTTTAATAGCTTATTAGTCAAACCTAAAATAAGGTATTTGTTTATAAACATAATTGACATATTCCATAATTTAAAAACAAAAACAAAATTAACTAAAATTATACACACACATCTCCTTATTTTCCTTAAGATGGTAATTAGCTGGTTTGGTTACATCATATTAGAATTAGATAACTCAATTTGATTAAATTTTTTAAATTGAAAATACGGATAGAAAATAGTGTTTTAGGCATTAATTTGAAAATGAAATTAAAATATTTTGAAAGATTATATTATTTTCTTTACTTTTGAGTTGTGGTTGACAAAAATATATAAAACAATCTCCTTTTCAAATCATTAATAAATTGTGCAATTATTTAGATTGTGAATTTTGATATTTCTTTATATTTTTTTTATATAAAAACTTTTATCAAGTTGTAGATTATTTTTATATAGCTTTACATTTATGAGTTTTATAATGGTATTACAACTATTAAATAAAAATGTAAAAGAACTATAATCAGAACCATAACTTAATTAAGAACCAAAAAGAACCTGAACTTTTATACATATATTATAGATATTAGGGATGAGACCTCGAATCCTTAAGGATAGTCAAGGATTTGAGAAAATTTTGGATCCAAGTATCACATAATAAAAAAAAAACTTTAAATATATATTTTTCAATTGAAATTGGTTTTAAGCTTTAATATTACTTATTGGTGGTTCAAAGTCAATTTTAATTACAGGATGAACTTAAAAAAAAAGCACTCACTTCAGTGGCTGCATGATCTAACACAATACTCTGGCGTTGGGCTAAACTTTCGATTACAGGCAGATTGAGGTTCGAATTTCAATCAGGTGTACTGAGGGTAGTTTTTCCAAAATAGTTTTCTGCTTTCCCTCCATGCAAATGTGGTTACATTTAATCTAAATATAACCTTCCCAATCTCTAAAATCATTAGCATAATTAGTACATAAGTGTATAACCTGAATGGGTAGTAAGAAAAAAATTAGGCCCCAGACCAGTAATTTATCACTTAGCTGAATGTATGAATGCTATAGTGAATTACCCGCCTTGGTGGCGTAGTTGGCTAACATGCTTGTCGTGTTGAGCGGGGAGATCGAGGTTTGAATCTCGGTCGGGTGAACTGGGGGTGGTTTTTCCTAAATGGTTTTCCACTCTCCCTCCACGCAAATGCGGGTTCACTTCCTCTAATTCAACATTCCCAATTCCTAATCCATTAAAGTAATTAGTACTTAAAGCGTATAACCCGAACGGGTAGTAAGACGCGGTGCTAAATATTATTATTACTATAATGAATTACATATAAAAAGAGTGTTAACCTTTAGTTACTATTTGTATTTTATATTATCCAGTAATCTTTACATTTCCATTTTTGTTCATACTTTTTTTGCATGATTCAGATTAAGATTTGAGATTCACAGGTAAATTGGAGATTCAAATACGTAAAATAATGGATTACATATTTGCTTATATAGACCCGCACACAGAGTGGTTTACTGTTAATTGGGACAGTTTGGGACTAGAGCACTTAGCTCCAATCAAACAAAATTTTAACCAATGAGCTAAAAAACACATTATAAAATAGCAAAAAATATATGAATAAAAAGTGGCATTTAAAGAAAGCAAAATGTATTTAATTTATATCTGTACAAACATTTATTTTAAAAATAACTATAAATAAAAGCGAACAAACACATAATGTACACATGTAGAATGAAGATACTGTCAATATGATGATTATGTCAAGCAAAGGTCACACATTAATAAGGGTTCTAGCTTTGAAAAAATTATCAAATGTAATTTTACATGGAACCAGTTTCGTAATAAATACAGGATGACACCTACCTATACCATAATAGAATGGGGCAGTTTTGAGCGGCATGTTATCTACACACAGTTTATTGTCCAATCATAACCTCCACTGCCCAAATTAAGCGCCAAGTTAGCCCAAATAAGTGAAAAAATTCAGGCTAAATACTTATTTTGTTTGTTCTTCAAATTTTGTCTCAAAAAAGGGCTGACCTGATTACTGGTTCCCCAATTGACCGGAAACTATTGTATGTATATTTCAGTTCGACTCCCAGTTTAAAGTCCTTCTTAGCACTTTTAGGGTTGAATTTAACCCTCCTGCATACTTTTACCCAATTCAAAATGCTGCCCCTTGTATGTTTACCTATTTCCAATATGAATAGTTTACTCACTTTTGCTATCTAAATTTAAAAGTATTAAAATAAATAACTTTCAGTTGAAAGTATTTAAACTGTTCATTGTCGAGGTAAATCCATATTATGCAGTAGCTGTCATGAGCACTTTCTCCCAGTGCTCCAGTTATAAAATACACCTGGCCTCATTTCTAGTTTTTAAATCCCACAAATTTGCCTGCAACCTTTGAGAAACTTATACAGCCCCAATCTTGTTATAGTGGAAGTAATGCTTGTGCTTTACACAGCGCCAAGCCTAATTGCCTTGTAGAAGCTACTGTACTAATTCTCACCTTTGTGCTTTGAAGTGCTGCTCAGCTCTCTTTTTACCTAACATCAACTGTTTCCAGCCTGTGGCCAGGTCAGGTATGTAAAATTCCTCCATCTTCCTCTTTGCTTACACCATTCTTCCTCATTTATTTGCTTCCATTAGTCTTTCACTCACATGCTGCTATCTACGCCCATCACTTTTTCGGTCTACCTATGCAGTCTTTTTCCTACATACTTCATCCCCATCATTCTCTTTAGTACTCTTTCCTTTTCCATTCTCATTACATGGCTATACCATCTCAGTCTTGCTTCCTTTCTTCACTATCTCATGTCTTCCTATACCCCCACTCTTTCCCTGACAACTTCCTTCCTAATCTGTTTCTCTTCATGACAGCTAGCATGCTTCACACAAACTTCATTACTATGGCCTCCATTTTCCTAATCTTTATAATATCTAATGTCCATTTTTCTGCTGCATATGCGACTATGGCCTCATAGTACACTTTATACAGCACTACTTTACACTTTGAGGAGAACAATTAACTTTCCCATAATAGATCTTTTACACACCTAAAGAACAACTCCTGCTGCCCTCTTATTAGATCCTCTCTACTCCCATCCTTGGCCTCAATTATGTTCCCCAGGTATTTTACACTGTACCTTTCTCAGCTCCAGTTTACCAAAAAAATTACCAAAAACTTAAAACTAATTCTCTATAATTCTTAGCAAACCAATAATTAAAACTAGAAATTGATCACTCGAACCATCTAACTTTTTCCAAGATTCAAGGTTTGAATTTTTCCCCATGTAAAGAAAGAATTTGACCATGGCTAAACCAGTACAAGACATTTTAATTTGAATGTGCTTATTTTATTAACATTCCATTAAATCTGGATAAAATTTCCCATGGAATTAAAGATAGCAATATTTAGCCATTGTTGTATAGAAAAAAAGTGGGGCCAGTAGCGTCTTGTGACCAAAATTCTTAGGCAAGCTTAGAAGGGGTGCCCCTAAGTTTAAAAGGGGAGGTCATGGAATCTTTTTAAAATTTCCTATGCTTCAAGAAGCTATTGGGAGGTGTTTTTTTAATGATAGTTGTGGCTCTGGGCATCCTTCTGTCGTGATTTACTTTATTGTGTTATTACTTATTATACTTATTTTTTTACAAAAAGTTGTGCAATAAATTTTACAATATCTTGGTTACATTGATTGCATACAAATTTTAGCCAGTGACTGTTCACATGGCATTTGTGATCGCATACAACATTTGAAAAAAAATATGGCGTTTTTGCCCTTTTTACGGAAAAATAATGATCAAACAATTTGAAAAATATTGGTATTTAATATAAATAATTTTTTAATCATTCCTAAATATTACAAAAGTAAAAAGAATATTTTTTTCAATCTTTTAATATTATTTTAAAACAGTTGACAACCTTTATATTTGGGATCTAACCTCCTTCAATTATAATTATTTGTTGGTTTTCAACCATTTAGCTGTTTTACTTACAATCACTATATATTTTTTAAGTAACTGTTTAGCAGATGAAATTTTCGTGCTTACAACTCAAAAGTTGTACAAGAAAAGTGGCTGGTATGGGATGCGTTCTATATCCTGAAATTATATACAATAAGTTGTGCAAAGCAGATCTTGTATAAGTTTTGGTGTTCACACGACACCATCTTCAGGCTGCAACTTCTTGTACAAGAAGTTGTGTCGTGTGTACCGGGCTTAAAGATGTTTAGGCACAGGGTCAGTAACTCGACAATTTTAATTTATTCTTTCATGCCATACCATCCCTATATGTTTTGAAAGGGAGGGGTAGCGACTTCGGTTCTAGTCGTCACCTTTCGGATAAGAGAAGTCATAGCTTGGCTGCTTGCATTTTTACCTGACGTTCGCAGCTCTTCCCCTTCTTACCCCTCAAAAATCTATGACGTCACAAGTAAGAACTACACTAGCTCTAGCAATGGGATGAAAGTCGGACAAATACAGACTTTCAACCGCCATTAGATGGACTAGTAGTGCATGTCTTGTATGCATGCTACAATCACTGCGATGCATGTTTTTATTTTCAAACCCACTAATGCTTGAATTACATTTAAATGATTACCAGAAGAGTATTTTTGCAAACATTAAATAAAATAATTACATATCTTCAATCAAAGGCAAGCATTGCTTGGCTTGCTTGCCCTGACGCGATGCCACTGGATCAATTGATCCCTAAAAATGTATTTAATAAATATTCATTTCACTAACTCATTTACTTCAAAACTATACAAAGCATCACTTATCAATATATTTATTTCATTGGATAATTGTATTTGCTTTAGTTTTTTTTTTTTTTTCNTTTTTTTTTTTTATTTTTTTTTCTTTTGTTTTTTTTTTTTTTTCCAGAAAACTTGGAAGTTCATAGAAGTCCGACCTTTGTGAATCATCCTCAAATTGGACGTTATTTTGAAAGGTTTTGTTCAACACATTTCCTCCCAAATCTTGAGAAAAAGAAAGAATATCCTGATGATGCCAATATTGTTCTTCGCTATTTGGCTCCTGTAGAACCATGAAGATTTGTCTATTAAGATACTCTGTGAATATTTAAATAAACTTTATAACTTATACATTAGTGCTTATTATATAACCGTC
Organism: Timema shepardi; assembly: GCA_902151425.1. NCBI lineage: Eukaryota > Metazoa > Arthropoda > Insecta > Phasmatodea > Timematidae > Timema > Timema shepardi. The sequence goes on along the minus strand of CABFVX010004048.1, from coordinate 64,960 downwards.
AATGCTAATTATTTGTACACTATGAAGCTTTGTAAATATTCAAATAAATTGTATCATTTCTAGAAGTGTGTGCTAGTTGTACTCAATGAAGTTCTGTGAGTATTAAAATAAACTGTACATATATATCATTTCTAGAAGTGCTTGTTATTTGTACTCACTAAGTTCTGTGGATATTAAAATAAACTGTACATATCATTTTTGTATATTATTATTTCTTCACTATTTGCTGATGACCCTACTAGTCTTCTGAAAACCTTAAATATATAAACTAGGGATGGGTCCTCAAAGCTTTTGAATCCTTAAGGATATTTGAGGATTCGAGAAAATTTTGTATTTAAGATTCAAATTCTTAATTTTTTTTTATAAATTGTTCAAGTAAAATGTGTTTTAAAGCTATAATACTGCTTATTGTGGGTTCAGAACCATTTATAAAATAGGATAAACTTTACAACCAGCAGGGCTATTATGACCACGATGCAAAACGAATTTGCGACCGTTAGCAGAGAGACGCTAGATTTTGCGTCATAAGTTATTATGGCAGACCACTTTGCGTAAGCAAAGTCCTTGAAGGTGCAGATATATTCCTAGTAGAGTGACACTAAGTTGTGCATACATTTTACTTGTCCTTTGGTTTGCATTATGAGGTTATGTATGCTAAGTTTTGTAGTTTATCAGGTGTTTTATGTTACCTGATTTAAACTTGTCATCTCATTAACCATATATGAAAATCTCAAAAAGTTATGTGTGTTTCACATAATATAACTTTAAATAGGCCTATATTATAATGTGGACCAAGAGATGGGATAGTACGCTTACACTGACAGTTATAAGAATATTTTATTTGAAACATAACACTATCAAAATTCATTATTATTCACCATCAACACACAGATAATTGTGACATTCCAATATTAAGATTAATTGTTTGTAGGTTTTATAGTATAGGTGGAGGTTAGTTAAGCTTCAACATATTTGGGATGTTAGTAGTTTGTTGACCCACCTCATGGGGCAACATTGACCAAGGCATTAGACCAATGGTAGGAAGATTTGAATCTTAGCTGGGTGTAATGAGTGGTTATGTTTTTCTAAAGTTTTTCCCACTCTACCTCCACACAAATCCAAGTACTTTTATTCTGTAACTCAACATTTATCATCCATACTCTAGTAGTGTAAAACACGTGGACAAACCAGTTGACAAGACAATAAAAAGTTAGGCCTAATCTGTTTAAGATGCCTCAACAAAACTTTAGTAATGTGAGTTGTGTAGGCCTATGAAATATTGCAGCCAAGACTGGAAATAACCAAAATAGGCCCTAGCTTAATTAATTTTTACATGTGGTTTGGTTTAGGCCTAGGTATTTTAATCATAAAAGGTTAGCAAAATATATCTGAAACCAATAATTAGTAGTTAGACCTAGTTATCCTAAAGTGAATAAATTGCGAACAACTCATTATAAAGAAATATAATATCCTTATATTCTTGATAACTTAACGAAAGTTTCAAGAATTTCCTTTAAATAAAAGGTGCATTTTATTATTTCTAACCATCCAAACCACCTTCTCATTCACTTTATTGTTAACTTAGTAGGCCGACTGGGTGTAAATGCTAATTATTGTTTTGACATTAAGTTGTCGAAAATATAGTGTAAACACTATATTTGGGAGTTTTTGAATGCTTTCATCAACTTTAAATATATGAAGAATAAACCATTGGGTCGTTAAGCATACATATTACCAAAAAACATTGTTTCTTTATTGGCCAACTTCTCATAATAATTCATTTCCCTGTGTAACATTACTATCTGAAAGCACATTTCAAACCATAAGCAAACAAAATGATGGAAGAGATTTATTAAATAAACCTAGGTTAAATCTTTCTTACAAATAATGTGACTTGTAATCAGCTGTTTGGGAAAATAAAAATAATTGAATAATATTCATTTATGAATACCAGCATTCTTGAAATAAATTTACCTAATTTATAGCCTCTAACTTCTTAAAAGGTAATATTCTTTGGAAAAGGGTTGACAACTGTTGACGAAAACTGATTTTATTCAGTGTGTTAACGCTAGAAGCAAAGTTGAAGCTAAAACTAGCAGACTATACAATGTGTGGTGGTCATAATAGCCCTGCTGGCCTCGAACCAGTTATATGTTATAATAAATGGATTATAAGAAAAAAAAGTATGTTAACATTTAGTTACTATTTGTATTTTCTATTATACTATTTTATTTATACTTTCTCTCATGTTTATAATTTTTTTCCAAGATTCATAATTGGATATAAATTGGAAATTTAGATTTGTATATTAGTGGACTTGACCCGTAACTCTAATAACAATAACTTCCAAGGCATTAACAACCAGTCCCATAATATTCTAAAACAAATAATATATTATATGTCAGTTCAATTAATATTTCAGATGGTAACTAAAATGGAGGTACTATTTTGATTAATTTACTAGAAAATAAACTAATAGGTAGAGTAAACAAAGTATTTAGGAACAGAATAACTGTTGACTTTTATTACATGACTTACCAAAACTGTGTTCCTCTTAATTATCATGTTATCTTAAAACAAAATTATAATACATAAATAACTTATGTAAAAATATTGATTTATTTTTAATAAATAGATTCAAAATATGCAGAGATAATTTACTATAATGATTAGTGAGCCAAAGTTCATTCCCTTGGAAATATTGCTGCTATTATAGAATTTTGGTAGGCAAAACAGTTTCAAACATTTATCAAATTGATTTCAATAGTCTTGTCAAGTTATGGGATCTGCATCTGTTGGCTAACAACGTAAATGACCATATAATAAGGTGTGAGAATAATCAAATAAATAATTGATTAGCTACTTTCTCAAAAGATTACTTGACAACCTTCTAACCTAGTTCAGCACACTTTATGTTCAAACTTTTCATACACAATAAGAATTTTGAGTACAAAATAATTTAATGGGGATTTTCATCATTATTATTATGACTGTAATTAATTACATATTATCTGTTATTGTATTACTTTTCACAGAGAAAACACAATAGCTGAAATGTTTTGAAAAACATATTTATATGGTATTTCTGAAAAATTATTTCTATATGAATAATAAATTAAATCTGTAGGGGTCATTCATAAACAATGAAACACTGTTGAGAGAAATGGAGGATTGAGTTCTAATTTATATATGGTGTTACATAGGGGTAAAGTGGGTATATCAGTTTTAAGTAGCATACATCTTATTTTTGCAGTTTATAGATGACAAAAATATTGTTTATAAATAAAAATAATTGTTATAACTAGAGATGGGTTGAATTCAAATCTCGAATCCGAATCTACATTTTATTTTCGAATCTCGAATCCGAATCCTAGTAAATCGTTATAAATTTTAATGATTTACAAATAAACCTACATTACACAATATAGGCCTAAGCTGTGAATTAAGATTTATTTAAATCATGCTTTTAATTTTAATGAATCCCAACCACCCCTCGCAAAATACAGGTTAAAATCCAGCCAAATTAATCAATCTAGACTCATATTAATGTTTAAAAATCAAATCAATCAAAATTTGAGTGTCTTTTAGTTATTTTTAAAAGTGTTGATAGATTAAGTTAAGTTTCTAAAAAACATGTGAAATAAACAAATTAGGCCTAGTAATCCTTTGATCAACTTTAATCACCATTAGAGGGTATTTTATTGTATTAAGATAGCAAAAATAAAAATACAAACGAATATTTTTAATAAAGACTAAAACAACATGCTTAAAAATTAAACATACATTGGAAATAGTGAACTACCTAAGTATGTTTTATTATTTTCTTATATATCCCTTATCTATTTTCACGTAGAAAACCAAAATATTCGATTCTTGCGATATATCGATTTCTGATGATACATTCTATTTAAAACACGAACATATTTTCTACAACAATTTGTTCATTCCCATTTTATAATGCAGGACTACGTATGAATATTTCTACAATTACTTCAATAACATATTTAAAAAATAATAAACTCTAGGTTAAAATCAATTTAAAAACAAATAATGGATTAGCAAGTCTTATATTTGATTCTTAAAACTTAAGAGAGTGCTTACTAAGTGATCAGATTACCTGAATCGATTTTAAACACACAATTGATATACGATACGTAGGCCGGTAGAGATAAACAAACAATTTTAACGCTGTCTGACTGTTGACAGTATTTATTTTTCATGAAACCCAACAAAATGTCTAACTTAAGGATCGTATGCAATAAATTGGGGTTCTTTGCATAGTTGTAGATAATTAAAAACAGTTGGGTAGTAAGAATTAACAGTATCTTTATTTTAATCATCACACGGGTGAGTAAACATAATATACGTCATGGCGGCTCCCTTTATATCCTGTGTAATGGCAGCTGACTTTGTATTATGCGTAATGTGTTCTTATTTCTGTTAAAATAAAAGCCGTAATTTGTTTTATTTATTTCGAGTTTATTTGTAATTCTAAAATATTTACAAGATTGTTCATGAGGTGAAAGTTTTAGAAGTGAGCATGCGCTGAAACAGTCAAGTCCAAGTTTCCCATACAGTTTGGTGGGTAGGGTACTAGCTAGGCACGTAAGATTTTACACACCTAATGATTTTTTTTAAAGATTATTTTATTCATGTTTATCTCTTTTTTCCAACAAAATAAATATTACAGATCAAGCTGTGCTTTTAAAGTAGGCCTAATTAATGTAATTTTTGAATACAAAATAATATGCTTTGTTTATGAGGTAAAAGATTCGATCATCGAATCCTGTAAAACACCGAATCCTCGAATCTCGAATACTTGTCAGGACTCGGTAGATTCGAGTGGCCAATCTCTAGTTATAACATTCTTTGAACTCATTATATTCAAGATTTAAAATACATTCAGAGTAGTACTAAAACTTTGTTGACCTTTTTTAGTGTAACAAAAGTTTCCCTATGAAGTAATGAAGTACACTCTTTACGTGAAAAAATATGTGTGACAGGTATGGAGGTGCTTGTGTGTCACATTCTTCACATGTGTTATTGTTTTACCAGCCCTGATAAATAATATAAACATTTTCACTGTAGTGTGAGATTTTATTACTCACATGTCAGCAAGCTTTGACACTCTTCAGATGCTCAATGTAGTAATACATTTTAGATCAGGTTTTGGATACTTAAGAAATTATTAAAGATTTTAAAATACCCCATTCACATATTTGTTAACCTACATGAGGAGTTGTTGTCAAGTGATCAACTTTTTCCAGCTAGTAGCTCCCACCATTCTTCCTCCTTTACTTGCTTTCATTACTCTCATTCCACTTCCACACTTCCTGTTATCTGCTCCTCCAATCGTGTACTTGACACCTCTTGTGGTATTTTCCCTATATACTTCATTTTCTTTCATTCTCTCCTATTTCATTATTATTACATGGCCATGCCAACTCATTCTTATGCACTATGTGCACCCCCATTCCTTACACTTTAAGCATACTTTTCTTCTCCATTACAACCAGGCTGCCCCTATTTTTAAGATCTACTCTTCTCCCACCCTCCACCTCAATCATACTGTCCAGATAATTGACATACTGTTCCTTTCACAGTTCTAATCTGTCCAACTTTCCAGCTTTACTAGGTGTTATTCTCTTCCTTGAAATTACCATCACTGAACTCTTCGACATGCTAAATTTCATTCCACACTTTTTCACTTCCCCAATCCATTCCTGTACTCTCGCATTATTCTCCTCGTATACCTTCAAGTAATCAGCAAACATCATGACCTTCATTTTTTCATCCCCGAGTTTCCTTAGCATTCTAATTCATATGAAAGAGTAGTGGTGAAAACCATTCCCCTGCTTAACTTAATTTTTTATTTGGACCCACTCCATATACCCCCTCTACGTCTTAACCCATTTTATCCTCGTATACATACTCTTTACTCCCATTACAACTCCTCTTTCCATTCTAGACTCCTCCATTTTCCAGACATTTTTAGCCACACTATCATGTTTTTTTCTAAATCCATGTTGTTACTACTCTCTCCACCATCCTTCTATTTTCTTTTCCAGTATCTTCTCATATATTTTTGATAGTGGCACATTGTAATGATCCTAATTTTTTAAATATATTTTTCTATTTATCTACTAAGCCTTTTTGTTTTATTTAATATAAATGCTTTATATCTTTTTATTTGACAACTATACCACACTAGCGCTGTGTTTATTTCATGGTACTATCATTTTTCTGCTGTCAATTTTAAAATTTTCCATAGCGATGTCATCCTCCTTTGTTCAGGACGGGGAAGTTCTGACAAAGAAGAACATCACTCTGTGCTGAAGCATAACTTGTGAGGATGTGGTTTGGAAAAATTTCAATATACCTAAGTAATCTTAATATAAAAATAGCGTTATATTTTATTTATAGGATAGTTAAATATTTTCAGAACTAAATAGGAATAAATAAAGGTGTTTTAGTGAAACCATAATTTATATTCAACAACCTGTAGAATCTGCATTTCAGTAAAGCATGGGAGCATGGCATCTTGGAATGTTGCCATAGTTAATCAGTTTTAATAAATTCAATAATTGGAGCAGTTAATCCCTTTTAATAAATTCAATAATTGGAGCAGTTAATCCCTTTTAATAAATTCAATAATTGATACTAAAATCGCTGGGCGATAACAACAAAGGAAATTACTACAGTAGTTCAGTAGTTGTAGCCCATCGTGGGGCACAACCTGAGCCTATTGCAAGATTATAATGATTGGAACCCACTATGGTACATGTAATCACACACTGTAATAACATCAGCGTTATTAGCTTTATAATTTGTACATTTCTTCCTGTTTTCTTACTTAAAAGTTATTATTAAACTTCCCTTCTTCCAGTCTCCTGGTATCTTGTTCTCCTGCCATACCACTTTCAGCACCCTGTATTACCATTGTATTGCTGCTTCTCCGTCAGATTTTTATCATTTCCATAGTTAGTTCACCCACACTTGGTGCTTTTCTCTGTTTAATCAATTTAATGCATCCTCCATTTCTTTCCCTGTGGAATCCTCTTCTTTTGCTAATTTCATAGTCCACTGATTCAATCTCCAACTACTACTCTTCAGGGTTAAACCTCTTTCCATAAATAATTCCTTCTCTTTATCTTGTATTTATCATTCTTCCTTCTTCGTCCATCATTATAATTACTTGTCATTTTTCTCTCCTCCTGTTTCTTACCTGGCTGTATAACACCTTCTTACTTTCTTCCACATCTCTGTTTATTTTTTGCATCCAAGGTTTCCTGGCTTCCTATACCACACATTTCGCTCTTCTCCTCCTGTTTTATAATTCCTATTCTTAAAGCTCCCTTATAGTTGGTTTGTTCTTTTCTTCTACTGCTTCCTTCATTCTGTCATCCTAACAATCCCTTTTGTATACTTTTGGTAATAAATAAAATGATAGAATATTAGGAAAATGGTAGAGCACAAATAAAAGTTAAAACACTGGAAGATGCCATAATAGCATTGAAATATTGATGTGTGTGTAAATATCTGTTAGTGTTTATACTTTTATTTGTGCTCTACCAATTTCATAATATTCTATCATTTTATTTATTACCAATTGTTTTTGCTCAATGAACTTTATTTTATAGATATTATTTTAAAGCATTAGCTTATTTCATAACCTCTTTTGTCCATTTTTGTGTTTCTTTTTCCATATATTATTACTCTTTAATCTCTTCATATTATTCTTTCATTTTTCATATATTCTTTTAGCTTATAATCATGAATCCACAGATTTACTGGCTTTCACAAATCAGAAACCTTTCATTCAAATTTGCAGCTGTAAAATGCCACATTTTTTTCCTTACAAATCTGTAAAATCTAGGACTAATTCCAACAGGTCTTACCATAAAACCAGCCATTACTGGAATGCCACAGTACATGCATGAAACAGTTCTTTCTTTGTCCAAACAACAATCACAACAGTTAACAATACTATTTAAAAGGAAGATGCTATAATAGAATTGAAATATTGATGTTTGTAAATATGTGTTAGTGTTTTATTTTTATTTGTGCTCCACTTTCCTAATATTATATAATTTTTAAGGATGGGTCAAATCCACTATTTCTCGAATTCGAATCTCGAATCCACATTTTATAAATAGACCTACATTACACAATATAAGCTTAAACTGTAAATTAAGATTTATTTCAATAATGCTTTCAATTTTAATCAACCCCAACCATCCCTCACAAAATACAGGTTAAAATCCAGCCAAATTAAACAATCAACACTCATATTATTGTTTAAAAATAAAATCAATCAAAATTTGAGTGTCTTTTAGTTATTTTTAAAAGTGTTGTTAGAATGGGTTGAGTTTCTAAAAAACATGTGAAATAAACAGATTAGGCCTATATATCCTTTGATCAACTTTAATCATCATTAAAGGATATTTTATTGTATTAAGATAGCAAAAATAAAAATACAAACGGATATTTTTAATAAAGACTAAAACAACATGCTTAACAATTAAACATACATTGGAAATAGTGAACTCAATAATGCTTAAGTATGTTTTATTATTATTTTCTTTTATATATATTATCAATTTTTGCGTAGAAAACAAATATATTCGATTCTTGCGATATATCGATTTCTGAGAATACATTCTATTTAAAACATGAACATATTTTCGACTACAATATGTTCATTCCCATTTTATAAGGCGGGACTACGTTTAAATATTTATACAATTACTTCAATAACATATTTTTAAAAAATAATAAAAACTAAGTTAAAATCAATTAAAAAATAAATAATGGATTAGCAAGTCGTTATTTGATTCTTAAAACTCGAGAGCGCTTAATAAGTGATCAGATTACCTGAATCGATTTTAAACAAACAATCGATATACGATACGTAGGCCGGTAGAGATAAACAAACAATTTTAACGCTGTCTGACTGTTGACAGTATTTATTTTTCATGAAACCCAATAAAATGTCTAACTCAAGGATCGTATGCAATAAATTGGTGTTCTTTGCATAGTTGTAGATAATTAAAACCATTTGGGTAGTAAGAATTAACAGTATCTTTATTTTAATCATCACTCGGGCGAGTAAACATAATATACGTCATGGCGGCCGACTTTGTATCATGTGTAATGGCGGCTGACTTTGTATCATCCGTAATGAGTTATTATTTCTTTTTAAAAAAAGCCATGATTTGTTTAATTTATTTCAAGTTTATTTGTAATTATAGTTTTGATTTTCAGTTTTTGAAGAGTTTTAATGTGTTTATTAAAATATTTACAAGATTGTTCGTGAGGTGAAAGTTTATAAGTGAGCATGTGCCGAAACAGTCGAGTCAAAGTTTCCCATAGATGTGGGAGGGTAGGGTACTAGGCACGTAAGATTTTCTACACCTAATAATTTTTAATTTTTTTAAAGATGCTTTTATTAATGTTTATCTCTTTTGTCCGACAAAATAAATATTACAGATTAAGTTGTGCTTTTCAAGTAGGCCTAAGTAATTTATGAATTAAAATCTTATGCTTTGTTTATGAGGTGAAAGATTCAATTATCGAATCCAGTAAACACCGAATTCTTGAATCTCGAATACTTGTTAGGATTTGGTGGATTCGAGTGGCCCATCTCTAATAATTTTATTTATTACCAATTGTTTTTGCTCAATGCACTTACTTTCATACATATATGTACATATATTTTCTATACTTTGTATCGCATCTTTGGGCATTAAGTTTCTTGCCTTTCTTAAATAAAATTCTCTTCCCACTTAATTTTTAAGCTTCAACATTCTTATCCTTCTTTCCTGTTTTTTTACTTTCACATCTTTTTCAAGGTTCAGACTCAGATTTGTAAAACAGTAGATTTGACCTAACCCTAATAAGTACCTATATTATAAGTGGCTATTGGTATATATAATTATTCATGCATGTGGTGAAAGATCTGTCCCTACATATTACTATGTAGCACTTCATCACATTTTGGAAATGTCATGAACTTCCAGTGTAGTTTCCGATGATGGCATTAGGATACACAGGTTTAAACCTCCATACACACTAAAGAAATCTTGTGATACCCCTGAGTTGACATATGTTTGAACCCCAATAATAACCAAAACAAAACATTTTCTATTGTGGCCATGTATGTTCCCTTTGCTCTTTGATCTGTTTATAATGTGCATCAGACATAAAAGTACAATCAATATTATGCAGGAATGTGGAATGCAAAATGGTCTGATTTTTCCAAATACAATGGTCATTATTTTAAAAAGAAAAGTTACAAATTAAATTTATTTTATTGAGATATTTACAATATTATATATACATAATATTTCAAATGAATACTTGATGATATATTGATGAGCAGCTCAGTTGGGAATTTAAGAGGTGTAATGGTAAAGCATACCTATCTCTTACCTATGCCATATAAATTGAATGAGGTAAGGGTTGGATGTGGCAAAAAGATTGGTATGGTATAGGTTTATTTTTACCGCTCTAAATATTTTTTATAATATTAAATTGTTTCTTTTAGTGAAACGAATTGGCTTAGTAATTTCTTAGTCATTTTCTAATTGAGGATACTCCAACAATTAAATATTAGCTGGAAAACCCTTAATCGAGCTTATTTTAAAAATAAGCTCCATTTGATTCAATTTAATTAATTAATTCATTAATTCATTGAAACACAACTCTAGGTCTAGAGAATTGCAAACCAAAGACCCACATTGACTAATACATATTAATACACCTCGAGCATGAAACTGTTTACCAGCACTAGACAATAACTATAACAATATTTCCTACTACTAAATAATATTCCAATATGAATTTTCAAAAGTGAAAGTCACTAAAGTTGTGTAAAGCACAGTACTAGAAGAGAGCTATTACAAAAAACATGGCTAAGCTTCTAACCAAAATACAGGCACCATCACTCAAGAGGGTCACACTAAAGTGCTAAGGAAGAGAGCATGACACATCAAACCCTGTTGCAACGACATTAGCTAATGTTGATGCCATACTTAAAATATTCTGCCACATCACCCCTGACAATGATATTTATAAAACAGCCATCATTCCGCATTAGTAAAAAAATATCTTAGCATCTAGAATCTTTCACTGTTGGTAGTTTCCAAAAACTAATCAGATCCTTACTGAAGTACATATAAATGCCACCCAAATGACCAGCGGCCAAGTGGGAATGCCACCTCTCCCAAGCTAGCATCCTAACTATCCATAATGCCTCTGGTCTACATTATTCAAGGTTCTATAGACCAGTTATATTGGCCAAAAAAGAGATTTTGTAAACACTAGAGATTTGGAATTCATTAGAAATTTCAAAAAGTATCTTTCGAATACAATTATGAAAACTTTGTCTTCAAATAACAGATTTAAGCGATTGGTAAAATAAATTACAAAGACTCGTGTAGTTGGGGGAGTAACAAAATCACAAAAAAAAAGGAGCAAATTGTACTGATATTAATTACATAAAAAATTGTTCTCTTTGTTGTTTATGATGTAACTAACATGACAAACAAAATATCATTTTTGTCAGTGTCACCAAGACTTAAAACAACTTTATGAAACTAGATTTTAAATAATTTCTCTTTTAGCTAAAATTGTACATTTTTTTAAGATTAGGAGAACTGTAGGACTTTACCCGTCTCTATTAAAATGTATCTGAAATTGGAGGATCGTGACAATACCCAAACCCAAAGCTACCCTAGCATTTACATGATGGTCAGGTCACCAAAAGATGTTCAAAACCTAACAAACTCCACATAACAGCTGCCAAACAAACAACTGCTACAACTAGCCTAGCAACACTATCAACCAACATATACAGAAGGTAAGGTAAGATGTTCGAAACCTAACAAACTGCACACAACAGCGGCCACACAAACAATGGCACCCCAAAACCACCCTGCAAATTATTAAAACAAAATTAAAGGACTTTTAGGTCTATAAATGTCTCACATAAATCCAGCGAGTCAATTGCTAACAGAAAAATTGGATGTTGTCTTCGCATAACATTCCTTATAATTTTTTTTTTCTTCTTATGTGAAAAAAATGAATACTTTCATTATGGTTTTAAAAAAGTTATCTCTTATTTGCACATAAATTTATACAAAAGTTGTAAGTTTGTGATAGGAGTTTATAATATTTACATTTAGGTATGTCCATGGGTTTTGTGAAAAACTCATTGTTTGCTGATGTTTAGTTATAAATTTAGCCGCTTTTTGTCCTTAAGTTAAGACATGTGTTTTCAAAAAATAATTTCTGTCAAGATATAGTATGAAAATATTATGTTACAGGCAACCTTTACTATCTATTGCAACAAATGACATACTCAATTATTTGTTTGTTTGACAGCTATTTGGGAAATAGCTTTACATATAATTTGTTTTTAGATATTACTTTTAAATTATAAATAATTATATGAGTTACCAAAGACTCTAATGCCAACCACTATGAAGTAGTAATTTATGTTAGCTAATGACAAAAAAGACAAAAAACCAAGGTAAAACAAATAATTCCTATCTATCTTCATTGAGTTTTTTATAGTGTAAACTAGCAGCAGTAAGATGTAAAGTTAATTTTAATCAAAAACACATGGTTGATATGTATTTAGGGTGTATCAGTATCTGGGTACAAATTGTATCAAACATCCGCTGTGGCAAAAAGAAGCTCATGTGTGTCTCAGATTCCAAAATTATATAATATTTGTCAATGTTATCTATAGAGTGAGCACTGACCATTAAAACTAAACATAATGCTAACTCAATATTGACAAAATGCTTATAAACGAGGCAGGGATTTACTTAGGTCTTCAATGACTCAGAAGGCCCAATCTAATTTAAAATAAGAAGAAATAATTTGACTAGAACAGTTGTTTGTTGGATATGAACATGATACCTCTGTTTTTCAATTTATCCTTTGAGTACAATGATTTACTACTGACCCTATGTACTCCGAAATAGCACCATAGTAATATTAAATGCAAAGCATCTAATTCAACATTGTCATATAGATGTATTTGGATTATGTGTTAGGTTACTATTAAAAATAGGTTGGTACCACATAGCAAGAATAAAAATGAATGGAAGAAAGCAATAGTGTTCAAATATAGTGAAACTAGAATATGTTTACTGTTGTAGTCATTTGTATCTATATTAGTTTTATGCTAACATGACAAACCAACACATACTGCCTCATTTAACTAATTATTGTGTTTGCTATGTTGTTTCAAAAATGATGGTTTACAGGCAATCTGGCCCCTCTTGAATTTAAAATTAATTTACTATACTGATTCAACCTGTATAGGAGAAATTGATTGTAGAGTTAAATACATTTTCTAGACATAATATACAAATCATATATGAAAAGACAACATTGCTCAAATATTATACCGAAACTAAAAATGAACTGATGCTACAAATATATTCTGCAGAAACATTTGACAGTAGGGAATTTTGTTTACTCATAATAGTTGATACAGAATAATATCAAAATACATTTATTTCAATAAATACTTATCCAGCACATGTGCTTATAGCAATAGCATGTATTGTGTATTATAACCGTAAAAGCTGGTGAAAAACAAATTAATATAAATTTGAAATATTTAAAAAGATAAATAGTTTTTGAAGAACCGAAAAGAATTGATATCTCAACATGGCTTGTCACAGTCATCCGAAGAACTGAAATCAAACAAAAAAACAACATAGATTATACATAAATAGGTTATTTGGAGAAGAATCACTAAGATAGTCACGGTTTGAACGAGGGATTGCCACCACATTTATCTTAGTGATACTGGAATATAGATTCTTTAGCTAAAACACTTAAAATCCCACAAACAAATTTAAAGACAAGCTTTCAATAACACAGACAGCTTATGCAGGTTGTGAGAGTACAATGATACTTTAAGTTGGACTGCAAGGTTAAATTGTCAAGGGCTGATTTTTTAAATATAGGAGTAAGTGAGTAGGCATTTATTAATTTTAGTCAAGTTTGAGTAATATAGAGCAGTTTTTCAACTAAAAATATTTCTAATGAATTTATCCTTAATATGTTCATACATAATCAAAAGATACAAACATACATTTATAAATATATTTTTTTGGAGGAAAAAATCACAAAAAATTGTATTTTTAAATAAATTTAATATAGTTGCAAAAGCTTTATATTTTTAAATCAGATTAAAGGAATTAATAGCGAGGGACTCTTATTTGCTATGATATTTTTTAAAAAAGGAATAAAATTAATTAAGCCAGGGATTTTACGATAAAATTAGAAATTCTGAGTATATTAATTTTTTTGAGTTTTGTAAAATCTTTGAGTCTGGTTCAAATTACAAAAACATGTCTTGAGTTTGAATTTTGAGTACTCACAGACCCCTAATAAGATAATACAGATTTAGTTTTTCTATATATTTAATTTAAGCCTATCTAAAGTTTATGGTGAAATCATAATTTGGAAAAGCCAAAAGCTGTTGACAGTAAACCTTGAAATCCAACCAAGAGCATAGGTCTGCTCTCTTAACTTGAAAAAGCTGTTTGTGACAGTGAAAGCTTGTCTTTAAAATTGATTTGAATGTTTTTTTAGTGTTTTATATACAGCATTCCTAATTTAAACCATATATTATATATTCATCCATCCATCCATCCTCATTCTCATCATCAAATGTTTCCAGTTTGTGGTTGGGTAAGTTTAATAAAATTTCTACATTTCCCCGCCATTATTCCTGCTTTAATAGCTTTCATTATTTTCCTCTCACTTGCACACTTTATATCTGCTCTTCTCATCTCTTTCTTGGTCTCCCTTATGGTCCCCCCCATATACATCTCCACCATTCTCTTTGGTAGTCTCTCCTATAATATCTTATGTAACCCCTGTAACCCCAATTTTTGTCAGCTAACTTAATTCCTAATCCTGTTTCTCTTAATGACAGTTAACATGCTCCTAACATTATTATTATTAGCACCGCGTCTTACTACCCGTTCGGGTTATATGGTAGGCTGATTGTGAGATGAAATGAAGGACTTACAGTTTAACATGGAATCCGAACCACGGTGGAGGCCTGGCATTCCCCACATTAATAATTGTGATTAATACACGTCTTGTCAGAGGTGAAGGAAGGGTTTGGTAATCAGATAAATCTGTGCCGATGCTCCTAACAAATTTCATTTATATGACCTTCACTTTCCTTGTTTATTTACATTCATTGCCCATGTTTTAGATGCATATGTGACTATGGGTAAAAGGTATGCCCTATACAGCACTTTATTACACTTCAAGGGCACTTCTTTTCCACACAATAGGTCTCTTAAACACCTATAGAACAACTCTCACTGGTACTCTCTTCTCATTAGATCATCTCTATTTCTCCCTTTCACCTCAATCCAGCTTCCCAGGTATTTTAGCCTTTGTTTCTTTCCCAGCTCTACTCCATTCAACTTTATAGCTTTACTAGACCTTATCCTCTTCTTTGTCACTACCATAACATCAAACTTCACCGTGCTAAATAATTTTACTCCCTAATTCAATTCTTGTACTTAATATTTTTTCACCCCATGTCATCATGTCATCAACAAACATTATGGCTTTCATTATTTCCTCCAGAGTTTCCTTTTAACTTGATTCATGACCATTACAAATAATAGCGCGAATTTTATAGTAAAGGAAATTGATAATACTAAAGAAAAAAGGAAAAATAAACTACTAGAGTAAATTTGATGAAGAAAGCCCACCTAGGGAAAGAGGAAAAATGTGGGAGGAATCCAATGCACAAAGGTGACATCTTCTTCCTTTCTTCTGTCTTATATACTAGAAGTAGTCACACACACATTTTAACACAAATAGAATAATATTTTGGCATTGTTAAACTGAATATGGTAAACAACTCTCCACAGCTTTCCAAAGCAGAGGTTACCCCAAGCCTTTAATAAGACATCAAAATCTCCAGGGTACTCTTCAGGAATGATTATGACCCTCAAAAACAGGCTGAGGACATCCCTCTCACAGCAAAATACCATCCTGATCTAAAACATATTGATGACATCCTTAAAAGTGGTTACAAATTCCTAACCAGTTTCACCCAGACCTAAAACTTTCTTAGTTCACCCCCAAGAGTCACTTTCGTTCAGCCACCCAATCTCCACAATATTCTAGTCCATCCCAAACTTCCTGACCTTAAGAGAATCCGAGAATAAAAACTGACTACCAAAGGTTCATACCCCTGTGGTAGCACCCGTTGCAGCACATGTGGAATCCACCTACCAACTACATCCTTCAACAGAAAAGTAACCAAAATGGAATACAAAATCCCTTGTTATTATGTTATCCCTTCACTGCGGCTTCGCGGTAACTGGTTTGGTCTCGTCGAAGTCCAGCTTCCGGGCGACGGTGGTTGTTAGGCGTCGATCTCGTGGGTCCAGTGGATGGGGGTAAGGAAGGGAGATGGGGGAGAAAACATAGGCGGGTTCTGGGGTGGTCAGGGTATGTAAATGGTAGCCCTCAGGGCTAAAAGGGGAAATTGGAGTAGGTGGGGGTCGGATGGTCGGTGTGGTGGGAAGTCGAGGGGAGGAATTATATACCTCGGTGGCAGGGACTCTCGGAGATCCTGGAGGTGAGTGTTGGTGTTCGGAGGTCTGGTGGCTGCAGTAGAAGATGGGTCCACGGGTGGAGTATTGTTTAGTTGCCGCTGTCTTCTCTAGGGTCTTCTGTCGGTGGGCCTTGCCGGCGCGGCGGGTGTATCCCATCCCGTGGGGTCACCGTCGGAAGGGACGGTCAGGTTGCAGGGTGGGAGGACAGAGTCCTGGCAACACGGAGTCGCGGTGGGAGGCAAATGAACGTCCAGGCAACATGAAGTCGCGGTGGGAGGCAAAGGAACTTGTCCCGGCAACACGAAGTCGTGGTGGGAGGTGAAGGAACAGTCCCGGCAACGTGAGTCGCGATGGGAGGTAAGGGGTAGTCGTGGAAGAATAGGTGACGACGCAAATGCTCTTTCATAGAATTACAATTTATTCAGCTCTTTCAAAAGGTGGTTCGCCAGGGTAGGTCACCACTGACTCGGCTCGAGAGTTCACCGAGTTATATCCCCTCCGCTGCTGACTGGCCTTGTCCAATCAGAGAAACGGGAGCTTCCCATTGGATCGGGAAAACGAGAGTGCTATTGGCCACCAAGCGAGCCAATAGGAAGAAGGGAGTTGACTACAGAGGTAATAGCGTCATGGACGGCTCAGAGAACATGGATCGCGAGCGGTCCAGGCAGTAGGGAGGGTGGTTGGAGCGGCCAGTGCAAATGTGGAGGAAAGATACAAGTCTGAGTGAACAGTGAGGCACAACAATTACAATTGCAAAACAAATAACTTATAACTCTTCCAAATATAATACAATTACCTCATAAAGCGAAAAGAGGTTTTCCTTATAGAGTTATATCATTATATATTCGCATCCAATGTCCTTTTCCTGTGTTTGTCCTTTATGTTAGTTATATCTTTTACATGTTCCTATCTATGTGTTCTATCATTCTTTACCATTTTCCTTTTTCTCCACTTTTTGTTTTGTTTTCTCTTTTAGAAAGTTGTGTTGCGCGTTTCACACCACTCCCTGATGAGTTCCGATAGAATGAAACCTGGGTCGGGGGATTGGGCGGTGACGATCAATTTTTTTTAAGAGGCAACCATTACCTCTTTGTCCATTGGCAGAAGTGTAAAGTGTGAACTGTGTTCTTCTTTTCATTGTACAAGCGATATTGTGTTAGTCCCCCTTTTATATGTTTCTATCCACCTTTCCTATACCTTCTTCCAAATATAATATAATATAAAACAAATAACTTGATATATCAACTACAGTGGAAATCCTGTTATGCAAAATATATAGGCCTTTCTACAGGTTCTCTCAGACAGCGAATGAACAATAATTGTTTTGACACAAACCACAATGATCCGGACAAGCCTGTACCCATTCTTGCTGGTAGCCACAACCAGGATTTTCAAACCTATTACACCACCGAAATATTAAGAGCATTTCCCAAACAGTGCAACAGTTCTCAACTTAGACAGTGGGAAGTGGTTCACCAACGGATTACCAAACCAAGATTACCACCAGCCCTCAACAGAAGATAGTTTATTTCTATAAGATTAACATGTTTCAAATTATTATTATTATTATTATTACTAAACAGGTATATATAAATACTAACCACAGCCAAAAAATTTATCTTTACTCTCGAAAACAGTTGGCACGTGTTAATAACAGTCTTTCTTTAAATTCAAAATGAAGTAATCCTGTGTTATTTGTACTCTTCTTTTTTCTTTGGGTTTGATAAAGGCAACAATGCCGAAATATTATTTTATTTGTGTTAAAACGTGTGACTATTTCTACTATAGAAGACAGAATAAAGGAAGATGATGTCACCTTTGTGCATCGGATTCTTCCCACAGTTTTTCCTCTTTCCCTAGGTGGGCTTTCTTAATCAAATTTACTCTTAGTAGTTTATTTTTCCTTTTTCTTTAGTTTTATCAATTTCCTTTATTAAATAATTATTTAGCCAATGGGCCACTGCATTTTTAAACAAATAATAGCACAAAGAAAGCACTCCCCCGCTATACTCTATTTTTTATTTGGAACTTCATTTCCCCCTTCTTCGTCTTAGCACAACTCATTTTATCCTTCTACATATTCTTCACTCTTCTTACAATTTATCTTTCCACCAAAGCCTACCTAATTGCTTTCCACACTTTATTTCCATCCACACTATCATAAGCCTTCTACAAATCTATAAATACCATTACTAAACCCTTCCAAAATTCATATTTACTTCCATTAACTGTCGTCTAGCAAAGATCAAGTTGATTGTAGACCTCAGTTTCCTAAATCTGTGTTGCTCCTCTTTCAGCTGTACTTTCATTTTCTTATTCTATTTTTCAGTATCTTCTCATATATTTTTGTACAGGGCATATCAAGGTTATTGCCCGAAAATTCGTATACATCTTCCTGTCTCCTTTCTTAAAATATATGCTATAATTCCCTTCTTCCAGTCATTGGGTACCCTGTTATCCATCTATATCACCCTCAGCACTCTGTATAACCATTGTATTCTTGCTTCTCCTGCAACTCTTATCATTTCCACAGTTAGTTCATCCACACCTAAAGCCTTTCCCAGTTTAATTCTGTTTTATGCATTCTCCAACTCTTCTGCTCATTCTTCATGTTACTCTGCTTCACTTTCACCATTTCTCTTCAGGGTTGAACATTTTATCAAAATATCTCATCCACAATTCCTTTTCTTCTCCTCCTCCTGTATTCATTGTTCTTCCTTCTGCATCATTCTAGCTTCTTGTCTTTCTCTCCCATCCTGTTTCTTACCTGGCTATAGAACACCTTCTTACTTCCTTCTACAGCCTACTCCTTTCCACCATCTCTATCCATATTTGCATCCAATCTTTCCTGGCTTCCTGTACCACATTTACTCTTCTATTATTATTCCTATACTCTTCCTCTGTTTCCTCATTCCTATTCTTAAAACTTCTTCTTAATGGTTTGTTCTCCTCCTCCACTGCTTTCTTCACTCTGTTGTTCCATTATGGTGTCTCCTTCCACTTCCTCTTATCACTTGTCTTCTCACATACCTCTTCTGCAGCTCCCACCAAACCTTTCTTAAATAGTTCTTTTCCTCTTAATATTTAAGCTTCCAAACTATTATCCTTCTTTTCGGTTTTCCTACTTTTATCCTACATTCCCATCCTACCTTGTACTAGGTATTACCTTAAAGTTTACAGTTTTCCTTTTCATTTTCTGGTTTATAAGGAAGTAATCTATTACAGGCCTTTTCTTCCCATTTCTACTGTATATAATAATTTTATGGCTTTCCATGTTTTCTTGTACCAACTGTTTGCCTCATTCCATTCTGTGCGCACAGTTTTAGTAGTCTTTTTACCTTCCTCATTCCTCTCTCTCTCTCTATTCATCATGTTCTAACACTTCCTCAAAACATTCTATCTTTTCCAATTTGGGCATAAAGGTCTCCCACCATCACTTTCCTTTCTTAAGTACCTTTCTAATACTTACTAAAATATTTTCTTCCATTACAAGGCCTATCCAAATGGCAGTAAGTACACCAGCAACAATTCCATTTGTTTTTCTTTGTCCATTTTAAATATCATTTAAATAATTCAATCACTGATCCCCTCTACCTCCACTTACAACCCCATAAACCATTTGTCCTCCCCTCATCATTTCACTTTCTATGTAAGGGGAATCCTTTCCCCAACTCCTGTACTCCAATCCTCCATCATTTTCACAATCTATTCCACTCTTCTAGTAAGTGTAATATAGTTGGAATACAAAAATTACCAACCAACATATTCTTTATTTATATTATAAATTCTGATTTAGGTTGAATACAAAATTAATACAGTGTGTTTTCAACCACACACTGGCTGGGATGGTATCACAGGGTGTCCAGCCAAACTATATTTTGAAATTCCCTGACTTTTCCAGGTTTTCCAGATCCAATATACTTTTAATTTTTTAAGATCACAGATTAAATAGTATGTTTTTTTCCTAGATACACACACATTCTGAAGTTGTATCACTCAATAAAGGGATTAAATAATTTCTGCCTCCAAGGAAATGGACTATTTTAAGTTAAAAATAATTTCAGTAAAATTGTATTGAGCCATTAAAAGATTGCCTCAAGCAAGAAAGATTTAAAATAGTTGTGGGACAGGGTCATTCTTAGTTCCTTCTACTTAAAATGTAGGCCTAGTCAAATTTTGCGCATGTGAATAATCATGAATCAACTTTGGCTAAAGACACGTGGCAGAAGGGTGGAAAGACACAAAGCTCACTTGTTGACCTTAAGAAGTGATATAAGTCTGCTCAACATGGACAATGTTGTGAAAGTGGTTACAGCTAGGTATTAACTGGAAGAAAAGTGTTATTTTGACTATTGTGAATCCAAATATGAGGCTTTATATAGACGAAATGTAAAATTTCCAGAAATTTAATAAAATTCCCTGACTTTTCCCTGACCAAGCAAATACCCTGTTTTCCAGGTTTTCCAGGTCGCTGGACACCCTGTATCAGAGTCTGATGGATATTATTCTCTGTGATATTGTTTCATAAAAAATGAAACACTGTAACAATATCAATGTGAATCACATTTACTTGGGTGTATGTTATTTGTGCTATTAATTAACACAAGTTGTCCATTTGTCTGCAGAGCAACAAGCAATAAGTGAGTTTTCACGAATTAATTGGTTCTGATGCCAGGCCTCCACCGTGGTTCGGATTCCATGTTAAACTGTAGGTCCTCCATTTAATCTCACAATCACCCTACCATTTCACATTAGCGTAAGTGTGTATAACCCGAACGGGTAGTAAGACGCGGTGCTAATAACAACAACAACAATTGGTTCTGATGACTAGAGTCAATCAAGTTAATAACAAGTTGAAGGGTGAAAGCTACCTTAAAGTTGTATTTTATATACAAAGACGTGTGTTTATGGAAATAAGTGTTTTGCCTACTAAACTTTTCATTTGGTACTAAATTTAATATAATGTTATTTTGTCAATTAATTATATAATAGTAAATAAAAAAGGCCAGACTCTTAGTCTAGAGCTCAGCGTTCCTGGCTAATAAACTAAATGTCATAGGTTTGATTTGCGGCAGTACAATAGGTATTTTTCTTGAAGGGAAATTGTTATTATAGTCACCATGGTCTGGTTAATTATGCTAAAGTTAGTAAAACACGTCTACTGAAACCACATAATCTCAGTGAGGCAATGTGACCGCACATACATGGTACCCCAACCTCAGAAGTCTGTTAAATATCAGCCACCACCCATAATGCCAAGAATGTCTAGTCGATGAAACCTGGTGGCATCAAGGGGGAAAGAAGGCAAGGGGGGGCGGGAAGTAGATAAAAATGGTTGTTCAATTAAAAAAGTTTGATAAGTTGTGCATGATATAATCAGTATTAAACAAAATATGAACATTTTTAAAGCTACATATTAGTTTTAAAATATTTATTACTATACATTTTTAACCCATCAAGGATGTAATTTTTTTCTCATAATTGTAAATGGTGGCATGAATTAAATGTGCGTAAAAATAGGCTATATATGCAGCATTTAAATTAAGCTCTTTGACTTTTACTTTTATTTGAATCTATTATTTTGTTTTAAACCACTTTAATTGTTCATTAGTGTATGATAGATAAGCTTGTAATACAATCACCTTGGCCTAACTATACCATCGTCTTCGCTGCTTGAATTATTATTATATGTGACCCTGTTCACAGCACTTTTCGTATCACTTTACTTATTTAAATTTCTGAATCCCATAATTACTGATAAATATAATATATCTCCACTTTATTCTGTTAGCAAAACATTTTTCCGGTGATTATATTCAATGTTTGTTTAGAGTGAATCCAAAGATAGCTCTCTGATTTAAACCAGAGGGTAGTCTTGATTTGGTTACTCATTGAGGTGCAAGTTCCCATTACCTAAGTTGAGAGTTATTGCAATCGGCTATAAGGAATGCTTTGAGTACTCTGGTGATGTAGCAGGAATCAAAGTCCTTATTATTGGTGTTAATATGGGAAGAAACTGGTTTATCTAAATTTTTGTACTTGGTATCAAAACAGTGATTGTTCATGTGTATTCTGAGGTCCTGTTGTGAGTCCAATGTATTCAGCCTCACAAAAATTACATTGGAGTTGGTAGATTAAGTTGGATGTGTTGCCGTGGATGGGGTATTGCTTCTTTGTGTTCTTACTATCGAAGGTCTTGCAGGTGTTCATACATGGGTGTGAACCTTTTGCTGTGTTGATTGAGGTGAAGATTTTGTTGGGGTCAAGCAATTTTGGGGGAGAGCCGAGAAGGTTTTGTGTCTGAGTGGAGGAAACTAGAAAGTTGTAACCATTCTTGAGGATCGTGTTGATTCTTTTAAGTCCCGGATGGTATTTGGTAGTGGAAGGTATGTCATCAGAAGTTTGTTTGAGATATGTCGAAGAATGAGATGGATCTGAAGATTTGAGTATCAATGAGAGTTGAAGGGTACCCCCTTTCTTGAAATTCTGAGGAAAGTTTATTGCAATGCTTAGTGAGATCAGCGGTGTCTAAAGATATGTGTTTAGCCCTAATGGCCAGAATGTAGGGGAGAGACTTCTTAGTGTAAGAAGGGTCACTGCTGTGTGAATATAATTGTTCTCATTCCAGACATCAACATCCAAATATGTGACATGCTTTAGTGAGATATTGTGGGTGAATTTGAGAGTACTGAAATTGTTAAGTTCTCACAGAAAGTTGTTGGGCATCTCTCTCGAATGTGTCTAAATCATAAAAATATATTTAATGTATCGGTGCCATACTAGTGGTTTGATGAGTCTAGAACCTAGAAACATTCTTCCTGTCGCCCCATGAATAGATTGGCATAGAAGAGGGCCATGCGCATACCAATAACAGTTCCATTGATCTGTAGATAATGTTTGTCAAAGAAATGGAAACTGTTCTTTTCCAGAACGATTCTGGTTAATTCAAGCAGGAAAGAAGTGCTAGGTGTGGAATTTTGAGGTCTGTGAGATTTAAAAAAATATTCCATTGCAGCTCGGCCATGACTATTGGGAATGTTGGTGTGTAGAGCGGTGATATCAAATGTAACTAAGAAAGATTCTGGGGGTGGTTCCCCAATTTAGTGCTGGTGGTTTAGGAAATGTTTGATATCTTGAATGTATGATGGCAGTGATTTTACCAAGGGTTGTAGGTGAGAATCAGATATTCTTTCTGTAGGGGAACTACATCCAGAGACAATGGGACGTCCTGGCGGTGAGAGGACTCCTTCGTTAATTTTGGGAAGAGGGTAGAGTACGGAAGTCTGAGGTTTATCAGTGGAAATTAACATTATTGACTTAGGTGAAAGTTTCTGGCAGGGGCCCTCGCGCTGTACATATTCCTTAATTTATTTGTTTCAGTCTTCTGTGGGGTCTTCTTGAAGGAGCTTGTTAATGGAAGAGTAATGTAGTCCGAGCGATTAAGAACAAGTGTAGTGGATCCTTTATCGGCAGGCAGAATAATTATATCCTTGTTGGCACAAAAGGATTTTATTACTTTTTGCTGTGTGAAATGTAATAGTGCAATAGTCTAAGAAGTAAAGAGAAGAAATAAAGAGAGACGTGTGTTTCTCTATCCAGGCCTAACCTAACTATACTTTCAGGTTGACTTCCTTCACTATCAATTACTTTATATCATTGTGCAGTGTTTCTACACTGTCTTATTATACATTCCTAAGCCATTAGGGAATAATTCATTTTATTAACATAAATATTTGAAAGGATAGTTAGGTTAGGTATAGATAGGAACAAACACACTTCTCTCTTCATTTCTTTTACATTTTTCACACTTCCAACTGCTTCACCATATTACAAATTGTTTTAATTTTCTGAATTATTCATTTTTTATATAAACACACATATAAAACAGAGTGGGTACATATATCTTTCTTTGTGTTTAATATGTTTCTTCTTATATCAAAAAGAAATAATTCTGAAAATTAAATCAATGTGTAGTCATGGAAGTGTTAAAATTGCAAGACATCATGAAAGGAGAAATGTGTTTGCTCCTATTTAAGCCTAACCTAACGATCCTTCCAGGTCCGCTTCCTTCACTCTCACTTAACTTACACTATTGTACAGTGTTTCTACCCTTTCTTACTATATATTTCCAAGCCATTAGGCAATAATTAATATTATTAAAACTAAGGATTTGATATCAACCTGGTCATAAACCATTGTAACCAACCATAATTATACAAGTAATGATCCACTTCAATTATAAACATTGATAACAATTCAATTGTTAGTTCACATAGTATTTTACACTTATATTTTTCCCTCATTAATCCACAACAGCTTATCTTTAATTAAAGTATCTGTTACTTTCTGTCTTCTATTTCTAGAACTAGTGTATCTCCAACTTTTCTGTCTTACTGTCTAATTAAATAAAGCCTCACTAACCTGTTCTATGCAACCAATATTTTCAAAGCTTGTTTATATCTTGACTTCTGCTTCAATATTTCCCTACCTCCACCAGCCCACCACTCAGATCTCCCTAACTTGTTTGTCTCTAGAGACAATATTTAATGAACCTGTTGTTTTAACATAACAATATTTATTTATTTTACCCGTTGTCTTCTTTTCTCAAGGATTGACACTCCCTGCATTTTTTCCAGGTCTCACAGGCTCCCAAATCTGAAAGATAAGCACAAAACACTATTTCTCTCGTGCAAGTGAATATAGAGGTAAAATATGAAGACTGATGCTGTAACACCAAGTATTAACCAAAAGTGTATGCAAGAGGGATGTTATACACCTCACATCCAAAAAAAGAGTAGTTACACTTAGTTCTGTATGAGTGACAATAATTATTTATTGACATTTATGTAGACATTAATTTTAATTTTGTTGTATAGCTCCACGGCGTCATCCTGTAATTTATCCATGAGCCAAGTGAACACAAAATGTTATGTGAACAAAGGGTGTCACGTGGTCAGTATAGTAAACCCTTTGGCCAATAATCTTAGTTTTCTAAACCAGAACAGCTACTTTTTCATTCAATAGCTCCTCAAGTGTCCCCCTGAGGCTAATTAAGTTGACCCCGTTCTAAGCCCACTGCTTCACAGAAAACCTGGAAGCCCCAAAGATAGAACCAGGGACTTTTGGATCTGTAGCCAAGAGTTTTGACCACTAGATCACAGAGGTACTCATTTATGTTGCATAAGAGCATGAAAATCAACAATTTACTCCACACAAATATATTAGTTTATATTTGGGTGGAAGAAGTGTGTCATAGCTAAAAATGTTTGTGTTGGGCTTGAATGGACTGAGATATGTTTTAATTTAGTTCATTAAACCAACTATACATGATATAATAGACCTGATACAATGTTGAATTAAGTTCCTTAAAAACACAACTTTATCAAAGACAAAGTTAAAGTTATAAAAGTTAAATTTTACCATAAAAAATCAATGTTAAGCCTAGGGGTTAAGTTCCAAGGGCCCCAAAATATCTACAAAATGCCTAAAAATCTACAAGACATTTAGTTCCAGTATGTGGACAGGACTGGCTTGGCGCTCATAGTTTCTTACCCCTCATGTGGCACTTGACAAAAAAAAAAAAAACTATATAGCAAGACAAATAATCTATAAATATACACAAATAAAGATAAACATGAGATATGCACACAAATAGAAATTAGCTAACATAAAATATGCTTACAACACCACACTCAACAATAACCGCAAAGGTTCGGGTTAGGAGGAGGAGAAAGATATATGTGATATGGCCTACATAGTGTGGGTGGAGATCGGGTGGTTGATGGACGATTCAATTGGCTGAAAGACAATGCTGTAACTAGTTGGAAACAATGGGTCACAGACTATTAACAACATTGTGATAAAACAAATTTATAATGTACCATGTTATAGCAGGACTTACTGTACAATTATATTTTAGGGTTATATTTTTATGTCTTAAGAAGCAGTGATTGATGTAAAAAGAAAACTACACTTTAGTCATAATATTTATAAACTAAACAAATTTTCTTATAAGGAAGGAGTATGAAATAATACAAATATCAATATGGAACTAGATACATAATTTTATAACCTAATGCACCAATTTCAAGATTATATACATTTTGTTACTTTTTTGTCACAATACATAAGAAAGACATACTATCCTAATCTGATTGAAAATGAGTTGTGATTAATTGGGCAAGATATCATAATTAAATGTCAGTATTGTAATGTGGCTTGAACTTGAGGCTAGGCACAAGAGTTGGTTTCAAAAGGTTCAAGCCTCGCAATTGTAGCAAATGATTTATAAGGTGACATATATAATATATTTCTATAAGGAAAACCTCTTTTCACTTTTTGAGCTAATTTGTAATATATATTTGGAAGAAGGTACAGGAAATGTTTACTCTTCTAAGAAGTTGCGTTGTGCATTTCACACTCCTCCCTGACAAGCTCCGATAGAATGAAACCAAGGTTGGGGAAGTGGGTGGTGACAATCGATTTTCTTAAAGAGGCAGTCCTCTTTGTCCACTGGCAGCAATGTAAAGTGTGAGCTGTGTTCTTCTTTACACTGTAAAAGCAAAATTGTGTTCATTCTCTTTTATATGTTTTCCATCCACCTTTCCCGTAGCTTCTTCCAATTATAAGGTGACAAAGTATTGAACACAGATACCAGCGATCAGGATTCAAGGCTGTGCTCTAAAGAGCAAGGTTTAAGAAGGAATGAAGATAAAAGTTACTCATTAATAAATTATTACACCCTCCGCCGATCCTATAGGTAAGGCCCCTAAAACTACAGGATAGGAAGGATGTAACGTACATTTATAAATGACAACAAATAAAAGAGCAGTGTTTCAAATCAAGAATACTATAATTTGCTGAAAGCAGAAAACAAACAATGGAAAGTGTTGGCCTTAATTCAAAAACTTCCAATAGCTACTACTATAAAAGAAAACATTGCATCATACGCTGTACATTCACAAAAACAGGACTTAGGGTCTTTCATAAATTGTTACATAAAAATGGATATAAATATAAATAGGCCGATTGCTGCCCATGAATAAGAGAAACGGAATTACTGAACAAGAATACTGTGTGACATCTCGTGTCCTTCTAATTACTTCAATTCAAAGTTTACATTAGTCACAAGGATAATTCATAGATGTAATCCATGAAATAGAGAATCAAACGCAAGAGGTTGCGTTGCCACACAACAGTTTATTTTAACTAAAAATGTTACGCCAAATGGTTATAGAACAATAAGATAATAACTAACAAAAACATTCTAGATATTTCCAAAATCTATGTGTTCTCGAACACCCCGGACAGTTATATAATACATAACTTCTCCATTACGCTGCTTGGGTTATGGCTATTTACAATTAAGAGAAAACAGGTCTATCTCACAAGACGCTAATACAAAGTTAGTTATACATATTAAATTGACATATCGAACGAAATATCTCCATTTACGTTAATTCAATGATTTAACTATTTACATTAAAACTTTGATCTAAATGACCCCAAAACAAAGTTAGCTATATAAAATAAAATATATAATGTCAGACGCGATTTCCCCATGGCGTTGACTCAAACATTTAACAAATTACTCCATTGGTCCCTCATCCATGACCCCAATAAAAAAATCTGTTTTACAAACATAAATTAAATTATATCAAA
>CABFVX010004048.1:0-26694 GCA_902151425.1 Timema shepardi | reverse complement strand
CAATTCGTCACGCGATTCAATGGCGCACCGAAAGTTCTCAAAACTAGCGGGTAAGCTATAGAGTAATAGAATCGTCAAAAGGTCTGGGTTGATCGCGACTTCCATGTCGTTCAACTTGTCTACAGAGTCGAAAAAGCTGTTAAGATGCGCGCGCACATCACTCATGTCCGCCATTTTCTGTAGCGTTAACCTCTTCAAAAGGGTTGCCTTTCTTGCCTGGCCTTTGGATTGATATATCTCTTCCAACTTCCGCCACATTTCACGCGATGTCTCGCAATTTTTCACTTGCTTAAGTTCACTCGAGGATATAGACAAAATTATGTCCGACCGCGCCTTCATATCATTGCGCACCCATTCTCGCACGTTGGCTTCGTTTGCACAATCGTTCGCCAATTCAGGTTTTAACGCGCCACCGTTTACGAACTCCCATAAATCGGCTTTAATTAACACGGCCTGCATTTGCAGTTTCCAGGTGTCATAATTGTCTTTGACTGGAAGTTCAATCCTAGATACATTCGCGGTGTTCATGGCGTCGATCTCGGAACTCTCACGCGCCCGTTTATCTTTTATGTTAAACTTGTTATTTTACGCGACACTCACTTCCGAGCCTGGGCCCATAACCTGTTAGAGAAAGATCGCCGTGGGTCAAGTGAACCGAAACAAACAAGATAACACAATATAACAAACGTTAGTCAGCACAATAAAGTTACAAGTAACAAGTTCACGAATGTGCGTCCCCAAACTATAACGGCCATGACTCGACTGTCTACTCTCTGATAAAGACACATGCTGCGCATGCGCTATCACAAATATAGCTACACTAAACAACTGCAACTCGTCATAAATGAATACCAACATTCCAACAATTTTAAGTTCTTTCTTCCTTATTTAATATTTAAGACATCATTTGTGGTCGTTATAAATGATTTACAAAAACTAACCTTGTACAATCATCTCAAGTTGACTGACATATCTAGGCAGTGCATTTTGTTAGCATTGAGAAACCAAATCTTTCACTTTTGTTTAAATGTTAGGGTGTAGAGTTAGTCCAAGTATTTAAATTCCCTGAATTTTCCAGGTTTCTTGTATTTTTCCTGTGTAGTGCCTCCCAAATTAAAATTACCTTAAATTAAAACATCTTATTTGATTATAACATTTACATTTGCCGAAAAACTTAACTTGAATTCTCAAATGCATTTTAATAAATTGGATGCAATTTTAAAATGTTACTCAGGAATTTTTTTAATTAGGATATAAAGATAGCTTATCTAGAAAGTCAAATGATTAAAAAATAATGATCAGTATGTTATTAAAAAAAAAGTTAAACTGAGTAAAAATTTTTTTGATGTGTATTCAGATAAAACAACTAAAAGTTAAAAAACTTATATGTGTGAATGTGTTTTGAATTAAGGAATATATAAATGATAAATAAAAGTAATTTATCGATTTACTTTAATATGGTTGATCTTTAAATCATTTAATTGTTTAAGTTTATAAATATCATTTACATTTTTAGTCAATATTGAGTACATTTAGTAGACTAGTTTTATTTTCCAGGCATAATCAGTACTATCTGTAAATCTAAGATCATAATTGGTGACCTGGTGGTCTAGGGGTAAGGTGTCGCACTTCTGTGCTGGCGGCCGGGGTTCAATCCTCGGTCACGGCACAGATTTATTTGATTACCAAACCCTTCCTTCACCTCTGACAAGACATCTTGTGAATGTGAGGAATGCCAGGCCTCCACCGTGATTCAGATTCCACGTTAAACTGTAGGTCCTCCATTTCGTCTCACAATCATCCTACCATTACACACTAGCATATGTGCGTATAACCCGAACGGGTAGTAAGACGCGGTGCTAATAATAATATAATAATAATATCATAATTAATAAGTCAACTTTGCTTTATGGGCACAAATAGAAGTTTATTTTATCACAATAAGCAGTTGAAAGCAATAATAAATGAACTACACTATATACACATAAAGTTTAGTGAAACTAGAGTTATAATGCACCTTGTGTCGATGTCCCTGGTGTAGGTGTCCATGTAACAGAGGTGGATAGTGAATCAGGGTGGGAACTGTTTGCAGCTTCAGAGCTCCTACTGCAACATACAAATTAGTCTAATTTGCATAAAATAGAGAAATACTGGACTGACTCTACAACACATGATTAGGCAGGATGGTATGGTGACTTAACATGCCATAAGACAAGGAGGGACTAAGTAGAGGAAAGATGGCATTGTAAATTAAATCCTGACTTGGAATTAGTACTTGATCATATTACAAAATACAGTTCAAACTCCTATTGGATTGTGAAACCCCCCATGTCTAAAATGCTAAATCTCTAACTAGCTAGATATAAAGCATGTCTCATTAGCAAGTGGTCTCAATAACTAGTTCTCACGGTAAATTCATTTATTTGTATACAGGCTAATTATTCATCCAACTCATTATTGTAGGGAGACTTGATCTTGAATCTTGAAACTTTCAGGTGAAACCTGACCTGATTCTTAGGCTCTTAGATCTGAAGCTGGATCACTAGATACAATGAAGAATCAAGGCTAATGGGAAGCTAGGATTACTTGAATAAGATAATATTAAAAATAAACAAATAGTGTGATGATACAGACAGTTCAAATTACGATGAAATACACAGCTACACTCTTATAACCTCAATCAATGTGGCTTTGGTGATGAAGAGAAAACATTTAAATGTGAATTGAAAAATAAAAATATTTTAATTGGATGAATTTATTAGTTAAATTCATAAAAATAAGTGTAAGTACAACAGACAACAATTTTCCACCATCATCTTTAAGATGGGGATGCATATGTTCAAATCCATCATGGAGGTAATAATTTTTTTGGTAGTAATTAGTTATTATTTGCTAATAATTTGAGGGTATCATTATGTTAACTTGAAATAGTAAGATTTGAGTTCAGAAAAGTTTACTTTCTCAGTTTGAATGGATGTGGTGAAAACGCATCACAAGATCAGAAAAATTAGTTATAGGAAGAAAGACAGGTCAAAAATGTGTAAAAATATAGTGAAATTCCATAAAGGATTAACACTTACCATTGATTTGTAGATAGGTTATTGAATTCTTTAGTGAAATGTGTAAAAATATAGAGAAATTCTTCAGAATGAGTTTTCCATGGTTGGTTTGTTCTTCTTAAGTTTAAAATGCTTCTACTTTGTGTTTATTTACTCTTTATTTATTTACACAATCTGTTAAACTGACCGATTTTAAAGTGTGACATCATACCTGAAGAAAAAACTGTGTGAACTGCGCAGTTTGTACAGATAATAATGCAGGCCTCAGAACTGAGCAAATGGGTGTCAACCCATTGTGTAAGGGGTGCAAGACAAAGAATTAAAAAAAAACAAAACAGATCACCAGAGATCTTTATTGTACCCACACTAAAACATACCAAGCCGAAGTATCCAGACCTAGCTATCTTAACTTTCAGTTAAAATAGTTGATTCAACTATTGACATTGAGGGAGTTAGAATTTAACTTAATGTAAATGCATAGCAAATGACATGAAATTAACTTTGGCATGAAGGCCGTTTTATTATCATAGTAGTGAATAAGACTCAAAAGGTAAACAATATAATATTTAGAAATTGTGGACAAAGCGCAATAATAGATAGTTCAACAACATCAGTCAGGAAGCAATATATGTAAATAAGTATACAAACCAATACTAAATTTAAGTGTTCAAAACGCATTCAACTAAATTAGAGCATATTCATCATAAGGAAACATTACCAGTTCAAATGTAAACAAAATCGATTATTGCAAACTATATGCAAATTAGAATGCATGGATACAACCTATCATCTAAACATTAGGACTAAGGCGTTCAAAAGATAACTATATACACATGATATTAAGCCCTTCTTAAAAACCTATACATATCACATTTCCGTAATAATAAAACATAAATTTTATATAACTAGTAGAGTTTTGCTCATAACTATACACCTGGATCTAATGTTTATAAGAAACATCATTATTCTCAACTAATAACCCGTGAGGCGAGGGGGATAAGTTAGACCCAAAAATAGTTATTTATTTTCTAACCTAGCTACCAAGTTTACAATAAACTCCTAACATACTAAAAACATCCTGTTATTCCCAATAGCATTAAACTTGAAAATATGATACCAAACATTATTAGTTACACCTGGATTCACTACAACTGTAAGTATATGGCAAAAAAAATAAAGTGCATGAGAGCGCACAAAGATTCAATTAAATAATTCTGACTTGTGAATAAATCATCTGAACTTGGATAAAAAAGGTTTAAAACTATAAAAAATAAAATAAATCGAAGCATAGTTAAATTTAGGCCCCTCGTAATTTAGAATGAGTTTAGTTGTTGCCAAGTTTTCAAATAAAAAAAAATTATATATATATATATATATATATATATATATATATAAAAAGTATTTTTCAAAATAAGATCACTCACATGTTGTTAAGTCCCTTATTCCTATTCGCATCAAAGAGTAAAGTTCTATTCTGGGAACTATCTTATATTTCAATTTGAACAGCAGGGAAAAATTGTAGGGAGATATGACATAACCAATGAAGTCATCAACAGCTCGTCAGAAATGGCCCTCTCATCGACGCCTACGCACAACATCGTGAGGATGACTATAAGGGGGTTTCTACAAAACGCTCCCCATAACCCACAAACTAACTCGTGAACACCGCCAAGCCATAGAATCCATTTGACAAAATCAGAGCATCCTAATACTACTGGCAGACAAAGGATCCATGACAGTAGTAATGAACAAATATGATTACATCACAGAAACACACAGACAGCTTTCGGAGTCGTCCACATACAGAAAAATTGAGTATGATCCCACTATAAAATTTGCCAACCGGCTTCAAGAACTCATCACTAAAGAGACCAAGCGACAAAACCTTTCTCCACCCATCGTCCAGATTCTTCTACAAAAAACCCAATAAAGCCAAATTTCTAAATGCTTCCCAAAATCCACAAAGATACCATACCACCACCAGGAAGGCCTATTGTCTCCAGCTGCGGATCCCTCACAGAAAGAATTTCAGCTTATGTCGACCTACAGATGCTGCCATTTGTTACCGGACTACCATCCCACATTAACGACACCAACCATTTCCTTCAAAAACCCAATAGCCTTCCCCAAACTTAACCTCAAAGCACCATACTTGTCACCATTGACGTTGTGTCGTTGTATACCAACATTCCTCATGTTCATAGCCTGGCTGCAGTGGACCATTTTCTCGACAAGTGTCCGATCAATACCACACCTACAACATCATTTATTCTGGATCTCACTAAATTTATACTAGAAAAGAACAACTTTCAATTCATGGATCAGTACTTCATTCAAATCAAAGGCACAGCAATGGGTACAAGGATGGCAACTTGTATGCCAATTTCTTCATGGGCAAACCGGAAAAAAACTTTTCTTGACCACCAAATCAACAAACGACTCTGCTGGCTTCGCTTAATCGATGACATATTCATGGTGTGGACAGCTAGCCAAGACAATCTAACCCTATTTTTAAACAAACTAAACTCCTTTTCAGCTCTGAAGTTCACCTCAAATAAATCCCACGACCAGGCAACATTTCTTGATGTGGACATTAGGCTGTCAGATGGCCACTTCAAAACCTCGGTGCATCTTAAACCCACTAATAGACAACAATATCTGCATTTTGATAGCTGCCATCCATGCAACACTAAAAGATCTATCCCATACAGTCTCATTGCATCTCCTTCGATCCAGAAAGTCTTCAAAACCACCTCGAAGACCTCCAAGAAGCTTTTACAGAGAGAGGATACCCTAAACCTCTTATTAAGAACCTACTTCGACTAGCTGAAACTCCACAATCACCCAAACCTGAAAAACCAGATACTATACCTCTAGTGACAAAGTACTATCCATGCCTACAAAAGATAAACAAAATAAATATTAGCGTCAGGTTTTCACATATTGGAAGTATCCAACCGTACCAACAATACTCTAAAAAAAACCACCAGTCCTTGTGTATAAACAACCTCCATCACTCAGAAATCTTCTGGTACACCCTAAATTTAAAAGTGAAAATGACACAACCTTTATTCAATCACAACAAGGCTCTCAGCCCTGTAACAAAACAGCTTGCAAAACCTGCCAAATACATCATCCAGCAGCCACTTTCTCTAACAACATCACCAACTCCATCTATACCATAAAAGGCAGTTACACATTTGAGTCCAGTAACCTAATTTACCAACTAGAATGCTAACAATGTACTGCATAATATGTTGGCCTCACCAATGAAACTCTTCGTAAAAGAATGAATGGACACCACCATGACAGAAAAATCAAGAATCCAGTAAAACCCGTTTCAGCACATGCCTCCACTCATAACCTCAACTTTGAGGACTGCTACACTGTTAAGGTGTTAAATCATTTAACAAGTCACAATGTAATATGTCTCAGTTAAGAAGATGGGAACTGGCACATCAATGGATCACAAAGTCTAGAAAACCACCCAACCTAAATATTCGCTAATTTCAACCCAGAGGCTACACCAGCACCACCTACCTCCCATAGAGTAATAAAAAAACATTCTAAGAATTTCAATCCACCAGAGAAGTTTTCATCCATACCAGTCAAGTTGGCATCACTGAAGACAACATCCTGTTCAGTCTACTACTACTTCCTGAGGAAGATGCTATAATATCAAAATATTGATGTGTGTATGTAAATATGTGTTAGTGTTTTTACTTTTATTTGTGCTCTATCATTTTCCTAATATTCTATCCTTTTATTTATTACCAACTATGAGGGGGTAGGGAGACACACACCACTTAATGACTTCATTATTGTTTTCTTGCCAAACTCAAATGATAAGCAGTGTTCTGTGCTGACGTGTGTGGAGTGTCCATGATTAGGCGCTGACTTCCTTGTTAAATGGGGTAAGTGTGTATACACTCTTTTAAGGCGGCAGAGGTTGGTGGCACTGTTAGTTTGTAGCCACAGTACAGGTACTCTTTTCCACAAAGAACTGTGCAGTTAGTTCCCTTTGTAAATCCCGAATTTCTCTCAGTTACCTGCCAACACCATGATGACAATATCTCAAGTGAATCAACCTTCCAAAAGAGAGATGACTCTAGACTTTTTGAAGCTTACCGATCTTTGCTTGAACTTTGGGACATTAAAATTTGCATTACAGCAACAGAGAAAAGCTTATGACAGCTTTGCTGAGAACCTAAAAGTGATAGATTCAAATTATTCTCGAAAAAGCGTTGAGAAAAAATAAATAAAATTTTGTACTCTTAACTTTTCCAAACAAATTAAAAAGTTTGAATGACTCAAAACTATCAGGAACTTCACCCAATGTCCTGTAGATCCCCTCACTTTGGTACTACAATGAGTTGTTACTTGTCGACCAGGAAACTCCCGACAAGAGTTTGTCAACTGTAAGTGCAGTAAGTGGCCCACCAATTGGAGGAGACTAAAAAAGCAACAAATAGTTTATATAATCTTCTACATCAGTTTCTAGCAATTATTTCAACAGATGAGCATCACATGATAATATATCTATCTTTTTTCCAAAAACATTTCTTGCTCCACATTATATGTTTTGTTTTCTTATTTTGTGATAACATTATAGCTGACAATGCAGCTAGTAAATAACAAGCTACAATCTTGTTTTGTCTTTATCTACCATATTAGATAATCGCACAATAAAACATAAGAACTGACAAAAAAACTAACGGAACTGATGGGAAAGCTGTGCTTTGCCAGATAACATCCAGTACAGTTTTTTTACAACGTTAAACTGCAAAGTTTAACTGATAGTATATGGGCACCTTTAGATAAAACATCACAAAAAAAAGTCTCTCTTTTTGTACGACTCAAATTGCAATTGCAAAAATGTTCATCCAATCAGATAATTACATTACACAATACACATACATTTGGCCTTAAAAATTCTGAAACGGCAATAAATAGCATTCAATATTTATATAACATAAATAAAATTAATTTTAATCGTAACGTTAACAAAGAAGCATTGGAACGAGTACAAAAATAACACATTAGTTCCAATGTTGCAAGAAGCTTATCGAGCTATGTTTGTGATTGAAATAATATTAATTTTTAATCAAACCATTATACATAAAATATAAAAACCCTTAATCATCATTATAACAATTACATTAAAGATTACATTAAAGAAATAATAAACCCCTTAAATGCTAAATAACATCATGATAGTTGTTTATATCTATTATGTTTTTTAGGGAATAAATGTTTATTTTCCTTTACTAGTGATGAATATGTAAACTAACTTTTATTATGTGACTTACAAAGTGATGGATCCTTTTTATATTGCTGACTGACTGGTGGCGCAACCTGTTGGGGAACCTAAGAAATAATATGTCTAGTTCTGTTTTGTAAAAATTAGTTGCCATGTCAATAGTTTTTGTTTTTATTTCAGTAATTAGATGAGTCTCGGAATCAAACCGTTTTGATTTTCTAATTTTTGTGAAGTGATTGTTTTCAATGAGTTCTAGAGTTTATAGCTTTTGGCACTTTGTATCTACTTTGTTAATCATGGATTTATATTTTAGAAGCTTCCCCCTCGCCCTTCTAAAATTAGGATTGCTTGATGTCTATGTTTTTCTCATACACTTGCTTTTGATTTCCAAATTGTGGGGTAACATTATGGTTTGATCCTATTTTAGTTGCAAGGATTAGGTGTTTTAATTTTAGATTGAAATGTAGATTATTCAGTATTTATTTTTCCCTTTTTGTCAACATGGCCTAGGAGATGTATAATACAATATAACCTAGTTAATCCAAACTAATTGGGACCGAAGCTTGTTCAGATTAAGCGGGAGAATACAGAGATGCTGTATTTTCAGGAATTTTAAATAAATGAATTAGTCAAATCAAATTTTCATTTATTTAAATGATGTATAACAATAAGTAATATGTAGGGTAAATATTTTTAGTTACAGGAAAACACATTGTGTTGACTACAACATGTAAATATTTATCATCATATATCATTGTTTCTTCTAATTCTCTTTTAACTTTGAGTTTGTTAACAAAAAATATATTTCATTTGACTTTTTTTTCTCGTTTTCCGAAAAGTGTGTTCTGAATATCCAGAATTTCGGACTACTGAGGTTTTACTGTATATACATTTCTTTTTTGCAAATTTTAAGTGATTTTAACACATAACTTAAAGTAATATTTTTAATATGTAGCTTCTCCACTACTTACTTCACATTATTTTAGTTTTTCCTTTTAATGTAATTATTTAAAATGTAGATTTAAGTCATTTATTTGTTGTTACCTTGTAACACTCTTTTCATGGTTTGGTGCTGAGATGGGTATATTTCTATCATAAGTGGGATTGGTTTATGTTTGCAGATGTTGCGATGAGTATTTTTATAAATTTTCTCAATAGTCAAGTTGTAAGAATATTTTAATTTATATGCAAAGTAGGTTCACAAAACCTAAGGTTGGGTATTGCTTGATATACACTTCCTCTTTTTACTTAATAGATTTTATTATCTTTACTATGTTACTTTTCCTCTACTGATTGTATCATGGAATTATGTCATTTTGTTGGTTGGTTCCAAGCCTTGTACCCTATTTTCAATTTAATCATAAATCATTATATTCTGTTGTACAACACACATTTTTATAAGCTTTAAAAAAATTGTTTTAACCTTTTTATTCTTTTCAGGTAATTTTACATTTTTACATTTCCATATTTTCTGTACTGCGGCCATTTTGAATAACCTTTTATTTATTTATTCCTACTTTTTAATATTTCTGTCATTATTGTAGACTTTTAGCAACCTCCATAACCTCTGTTCATTTATCAATACACGCATGCGCGCGCACACACACACACACACACACATTTGAGTTTCCACCCACACCTCACCGATCTTGTATCTCTCAGCTCATAATCATAGTCATCACCACCACCACCACCACCACCACCACCACCACCATCATCATCATCAACTGTTTCCAGCCTGCGTCCAGGTCAGTTTAATAAAAATGCCTCCATCTTCCTCCTTTAATCTCTTCCCTATGTCTCTTCTCAATTGTACACTTTCTGTTATCTCCTCCTAGCTCTTTCTTGGCCTCCCCCTTTGCAGTATTTTACCTACATACTTCATTTCCAGAATTTTCTTCAGCATCCTCTCTTTTTACATCCTCATTACATGCCCATACCATCTCAGTCTTGCTTCCTCTACTATCTTATGTACTCTTTGTACCCCCACTCTTTCAAGGATCATTTCATTTTAATCTTGCTTCTCGTGACTGCTAACATGACCTCACAAACTTCATTCCCATTGCTTCCCCCTTCTAAATTCAATGTCCATGTTTCTGCTGTATATGTGGCAATGGGTACAATGTATGCCCTGTACAACACTTCCTTACACTTCAAGGGCACTTCTATTCTCCATAGTAGGTTTCTCACACACCTATAGAACAACTCTCTCTGCTGTCCTCTTCGCATTAAATCCGGTCTACTTCGACATTTTTCCTCAATCACACTTTCAAGATATTTTACGTTCTGCACTTTTTTCAGCTTTACTCCACCCAACTTTATAGCTTTACTAGGCCTTATCCTCTTGTTTGTACATTGCCATAACTTCCCACTTTGCCATGATAAATTTCATTTCACAATCTTTCCCTTCCTCATTCCAGTCCTTTATTAGCACTTCCTTCTCCACCCATACCATCAAGTCATCAGCTAACATGATTACCTTCATTCTCTTATCCCCGAGTTTTCCTACCACTTTGTTCATGGCCATTTCCATTACCATTACTGATAGTAATGGTGAGAAGGCACTCCCCTGCTTCAATCAATATTTTATTTGGAACCCCTCTGTCCTCCCACTCTCAGTCTTAACAAAACTCCTGCTATCCTTCATTGCTTTAAAATTTTAATTTCAATCCATGCTATCATACGCCTTCTTCTCATCCATAAATACCATTACCAAGTCTTTCCCATATTCTTACCTTCTTTCCATCAGCTGTCGTATGGCAAAGATTAAGTCTATTGTAGATCTCTGTTCCCTAAATTCATGTTGTTCCTCTCTCTCTCTCAACTGCGGTTAATTTTTATAGAATCTAGGGGATCTCAGCTTTTAGTGCCTTACTTGTTTTTTTAATTCTAATTTTGGTGCAACACTTTATTTTGTTTTGGATGTTTTATTTCCGATTTTTTTTTTCTAGTATGATTTTATTTGTTTCAGTAGTTTAAACTATAAATGTTTTGTAATAAATAAATTAATAATAATGAATTAATGTATAATAGTAATAGAGAGAAATAAGCGACAGGTAGGCGCGGCACGGTACACTATCCAAAGCTTTTGCATTTGGCTGACTGTAATTACTGGTCTCAATATCACCCATAATATGTTTCATCTTAGTACTGTAGTTGTGACCATACGTACTCTTCCTATTTTACCTTCCAATTCACCTTTAATAAGCATTCTAATGAATTCAATAAATATATGATGTGTATGAGCAATCCAATTATCTCTCCATAGTTTTATAGAATTCCATATAATTCTTTTTTCATTTAATCTTGCAAACAACTCATGAATCATGATTACTAAGTTTATCAATATATGATATTTGTAATTTTCACCAGCACTATGTTTAAAACACATTTATCTTATTTTCTGATCAAATAGAAGTTCACGTTTTCACATCAGTAAGGTAGTCCAGTAATTTGGTAGTTTTTATCTGGAAAGTTTTGGAGAAGTTCTGATTTTTGGTTCCTTTAAATTTTCAGGGTGTTGATTACTAATTTCCCCTTTGGCACCACAAAAATTTTGGGGAATATGAAAAAAAAAATATAGTAAAAAATAATAATATATATACAATAATAAACTAGAGAAAATTTGTTATAATTTATCTCTGTAAGTTTTTTTGTCAGATAAATAGTCTAGGCACAAGTGCGCTTTGAAATAGTCAGTTTGTATATGTTTCCCTCACCTCTTATTGTCTCTGTTACACTCTCTTTCTCTATATTTCTCCCGCCCCCCTCCCTTACACTTCTAAAACTGGCTAGGTAGGTGTGGAACTAAGTGTCGGCCGTCTGTCCTCGAGACTCCTTTGTTTGAGTATCCCCTTCCAGATTCAGACTTTGTATCGGCTGTGTCTCTTCTGGTGGGTTTTATTTGTGGTAGTGCACTGGAAGATGGAAGTAAAGTGACAGTAGTGAAACAAAAGGACTTGAAGACATTTAATGAAGCAAGTAAGCAAGTAAGTTCATCTGAATGGGAAAAAATAACTAAAGTTCAGGAAAAATGTAGAAAGCAGTAAATTAATGAAAAACTAATTGCTGCCTATGTGAAGAGGGCTCACCAGGGTGGTCAGACACAGCAATTACGCTCGTCTGTACCTATCTTATCTTTCAAAACTCATTATTTTTTTGTGTGCATTGGTGGTAACACCACAGTTTATAGAGGAACAAAAAGAACTTCTCGCACATAAACACAATCTTGTGTATAGTATTAGGCATTTAAAGGTGAGAAATAAAGTTGTACAACTTGCTGAAAAAAGTAATGATGAGTATCGACGAGCCATACTACGTGTTGGGCCAGTTCCTGACTCAATAGTAGCTGACGGCCACAATCATCTCTTGTGTATGAAAAAAGTGTACTGTTGACCATAGGCTGAAGAAAAGAAAGTATGTGGTCCATTTAGCAATGAAATTGAGAAAGCAATGCTAAATACAGTAGCCCCATTACTTCTTTGGTGCTGCCTGACAACTCACAGCTGACGGCTTTGAAAAGTTACCATACTAAATTATGTATCCCTACGCCGAACCATATGATCTGCAAAAACATGTGTTTAGCAGCTGTCACTTTTAACAGTCAAAATATAGGTATATACCTAAATGTTGACTGTCAGTCAGCACCAAAGAAGCCAATTTTCTCTGGACGAATTGATGAACCAGATTGAAGGTGATTACCGTCCTGACAAAGACTGTGAAAGCTCAGATTCTCAAGAAGTATGGAAGTGATATATTATTAATATCAACAACTTTGAACAAAAAGCCTGTTGTGGGTTTCAAAAACACAGGCTACAAAATTCTGACAGATGCCTGGTATCAGCAGAAATCGCTGTCTGAACAAGAGGAACGATGTCAAATTGTTGAGAAAGCAGCTGCTATAATTGTTGAAGATATATGGTCCCAGGTATTCAACACAACACAATACCCCCCACCAAATAGTTTTTTTTGAAGGAAATGAGAATCTAATTTTCGACACTCTTTGTGCTTTCAATGAGTGAGACAGCGGTATTGAAGAAAAAGCGTGGAGACATTTACAAGTGGAAAAATAAGTCTGTAGCACTTGCACACAGTATGATTAGTGCTGTGAGACCAAAATCATTCCTTTCACCTATGCAAGTTGGTTTGGCGGCATTTCTATATAAAAAGTATGGCTCCCGGAAGTTAATTGATGTGTTGTCATCCCTGGGATTTTGTTCTTTTTATATGGAAGCTGTATGTTTAGAATTAACAGCAATCATGAGCCAACCACTGGAAGTTAACAGAGAATCCTTTTCTCAATTAGTATATGACAATGCAGATAT
Organism: Timema shepardi; assembly: GCA_902151425.1. NCBI lineage: Eukaryota > Metazoa > Arthropoda > Insecta > Phasmatodea > Timematidae > Timema > Timema shepardi. The sequence goes on along the minus strand of CABFVX010004048.1, from coordinate 13,051 downwards.
TAATGTTCAGACACTTGATGGACATAATACCTTTCACGTTATGGGTGGTATTGTTTGTATCACCCCAAAAAGTGCATTTGCTCCAGATCAAAATATTTCTCGAGTGATGAAGGCTATACCTTCAGCATAAGTCGCTGGAAGTTTCAGAGCTGTTCAAATGTAGAAATTTCGAGAGGACAAGTGATGTGGGCTTAGCAGCAATCAAGAGCTATGATCTCCGTGAAGTTTACCCATCAACAGATACTGTTATTCCTTCTGTATCTGACTTGGTGATCTGGCGGTCTAGGGGTAAGGTGTCAGACTTCTGTGCTGGCGGCCGGGGTTCAATTCTCGGTCACGGCAAAGATTTACCTGATTACCAAACCCTTCCTTCACCTCTGACAAGACATCTTGTGAATGTGGGGAATGCCAGGCCTCCACTGTGGTTCGGATTCCATGTTAAACTGTAGGTCCTTCATTTCATCTCACAATCACCCTACCATTACACATTAGCGTAAGTGCGTATAACCCGAACGGGTAGTAAGACGCGGTGCTAATAATAATAATAATAATGTATCTGACTTGCTGTGGCTTTACAGCAAATGCAAAGACCTACCAGATATTCCAGGGTGGAATGGGTTCATGGAGGAAGTTACAAAAGATCTCCCATACCAAACAATGTTTATTGCTTGCCAGCAGTTCATTAATGCACCTCCAAGTAATTGACATGAACTACACAGCTTTGATGTGTGCTGTAGAAAAGAGTAAATCATTACATAAGCTAAACTGTCTGGTGACATTTGATCAACCTTTGTACCTCAAGGCAAGATATATTCTTTCAAACTGTCATGGAGATCCTGAACTATCAAATATTGTCATAAGATTATGTACTGACCAAATTTCTATCGACCTTGAAGCTCCTGATACTGGCGAGTAGCGAAGTCTGTCGGACATAATTTAAATTAAGGAGTAGTTTCGGAATAGGTGGCGATCTGGATGAGAATTAGTGGAACTAAAGTTTTTAATAATCTTTTATAAATGATTAATTCAATCTTGGCTAAGCAATTAAATCTCTTTGTACCTTTTTTATATATGTAATTTTACCTTAATGTTTTTTTTATACCTTGTATTTTAAAAATGGCAAGTCTTCAACGATAATGCCATTGGTCCTTTTTTATCTTGCGAACTTGTCGCTGATTGGCCTCACCAAAAATCACGATTTCCTGTGCAGGGAGATTACGCTGTTCACTCGTTCATTCTCTCTTTGGATTCTATTAATATGATATTTGGAAGAAGGTATAGTAAAGGTGGATAGAAACATATAAAAGAGGGACAAACACAATATGGCCTTTACAATGAAAAGAAGAACACAGTTCACACTTTACACTGCTGCCAATAGACAAAAAGGTAATGGTTGCCTCTTAAAGAAAATTGATCGTCACCGCCCAATCCCCCGACCCAGGTTTCATTCTATCGGAACTCATCAGAGAGGAGTGTGAAACGCACAACGCAACTTCCTAAAAGAGAAAGTTGCGCTGCTGCGTGGTAGTCGCTTTTGATGGATACTCCAACAATGTTGCTAGTAAAAGTACTGGATACATGGAGCGCTCAAGGAGAGCTCGCAAAAACAAGTCTGTTGAAATACTGTTTAGTGGAACAATAGCACCCACGGTTTCTCAGGAGAAATTCCTTGCCAACTCAAAGAATAAAAGTCATTTTGATATCAATGCTAGTGAATAAATTCACAGAGGCGAACATGGTCTGCAAACCAGCAAAGGAAGATGCAGATCTTATAGTCATCTTGAAAGATCTCTGTATTTCTCCTTATGTTCACTTTCTAAAGCCAAGAAAAGGCAAAGTCCCTCAAACCCTATATCATCTGCTAAGTGCAATTGACAAAACTGTTAGCGAATACTTTTTTTTTTCATGGCATGAGTGGGTGTTACAACACATTAGCTTTGTTAAATCAGAGTAAGATGAAATTTTTCTTACTCTGAAGAAGAATCCTAATCTGATCAACACTATTCGGGTATTTAAAAACCCTAAAGCTGTTCAAGAGACACTTGTCGATGCAGGTGAACGTTTCCTTATTGCATTGTATGGGTTTGCCAGGAAAAAAAGAAGCTTCATTAAACAAGTTGAGGTATAAGCACTACCTAACGTCTGCATACAAGACCACAGCCAATATTTCTTCACTACCCCCTATTAAACTTGCAGCATAACAACATTCGCTATGGGTGTTCAACCAGGTTCAACAATGGCTTGGTCATTAAAAAAGACCCCTTGTTCCAGAAGCTATATTAAATCACATTTCATGCAAATGTAAGAAAGGCTACCAAGGGAAATGTGGCTGTAGGAAGGCAGGTCTATATTGTTTGCAAATTTGTTTGAACTGTGAAGTAACCTGCAACCACTTGGAGAAAGCTGATACGGACAAGGGTGAAGATGTGAACGATCTTGACATCCAAGGAATTCAAGACCAGGGCCAAGAACTTGAAGTGGAGCAATCAGAAGGTATTTTCATTACTATGGTTACGAACACAACTATACATTCTTTAATATCCCACTTTCGAAGGTTTTACACCTTAGTCACACCTTGATACAACCATGATGAACTAACATAACAATTGTTTTACTTCTTTTCTACGTAAACGAAAGGCTTTGGAGAATGAGGACAAGGAGAATGGGCAGCCTGGACCTTCAGCAACAAAGCGGCCAAGAAGATTCTAGTAAGCTTTTCATTTTTACTATCTCTACTTATTTACCTTGCATATTATATTCCTACACATTTTTTTTATCACAACTGTTTTTAGTTTGTCACTGTATCAGGATGTATGTTAATAAAAATGACATGTATCAACATGAGTATACACACATGTTAATTATAACCCTATGCTTATAAACACCTTAGGTACTAGGTATAACAATAAGAACTGTAAGATATATTCACATATTATTTGTTCTTAATAGAAATATCATCAAACTAGAGTTTTGTAGTGAGAAAGAAGCAGGTTGCAATTGAATGATGAACACTGAGCGCTATATCACACATAATTCAAATAATTTTCAACCCACGCTTGTGCCTAAACTATTTATCTGGGGGAAAAAAAAAGAGGTAAATTGTAGGAAATTTTTTCTGGTTTATTTTTGTATATAGTGATTTTTCTCGAAAAGTGCATCTTTTTATGTTATAAGAATTTTTTCTTCTTTTTTTCTAATATTCCCCAAAAATTTTTAAGATGGGAAAGTGGGAATTTGTATTCAGCACCCCGAAAAACACAAAAAAACCAAAACTCAGAACTTCTACAAAACTTTCCAGGTAGAACCCATTTCAAACACTGATTGACCGGACTAGAGAGCCACACTTAAAACCATGTATTTAAGGATTTTTTTCCTAACATTCACATCTAAATGTTTAAAGTCAAAAACTGTTTCATTTAGTGATATTTAATATAGATATTCACCTTAGTCTTGCAAGCATTTTGTCTGCATTGTTGCTAACATCAGCATCTTCTTCCAATGAACCCATCTGGAGCTGTTGGAGCAGTTTTCTCATTGTTCTTAAATGATTCTAAAATAGAAATTAAACTACATATTTGTACATTAATTAAAAAATGCATCCAATCAATGTTAGTTTTGTGTGAACATGTGTTTTAAAACTAATAGGTTTTAAATCATAACAAGCATGAATGAATGTGCATGACTGTAGTGAGGTCAATTTTTTAAAGGTCAGCTTGTATTTTTTAGACAGTAGATATTTCTTCAAAGTACTCCAATTAGGGATTTTTTTGGGTGATGTTTAGTAGCATATTGATGGAGTCAAAAGAACAATCAAGTCAATAGATATGTGAGGTGTGCTACTAAGTCAATTGAACACTAAGGTGTACCATTTCAACCTAGCAAGACTATGTGCTGCCAAGTTAAGAGCGTAACATAAACTGTCAACTAAACATGAAAGTGTGCTGTTGGCCTGATTATTATTATTAGCACCACGTCTTACTACCCGTTCGGGTTATACGCGCTTACGCTAATGTGTAATGGTAGGGTGATTGTGAGATGAAATGGAGGACCTACAGTTTAACGTGGAATCCGAACCACGGTGGAGGCCTGGCATTCCCCACATGTCTTATCAGAGGTGAAGGAAGGGTTTGGTAATCAGATAAATTTATGCCGGGACCGAGGATTGAACCCCGGCCGCCAGCATAGAAGTCTGACACCTTACCCCTAGACCGCCAGGTCACTCTGTTGGCCTGATACAAATTAGCAAATAAACATCTTGCTTCATTTCTTCACACATTCTTCCCACTTTCTTCTTCTGATAAGTTTCACAGCTACAAAATATTTAGTTTATTCTCAGAAATATTCCTTTTTACATATTGAGAGAGACAGAAAAACAAAAATATTTGGAAAAGTTAAAGTAACTGAAACTTGGAGCGTTACCAGATATGTCTTGCAAGCTTCAGTGACTATCCAACTTTTTCAAATATATAACAATCAATTTTATGGTTTGTTTTTTTTACTTTCTTAAAATCAAAAAGGAATATTTCTGAAAATTATGAAAATCATGTGTAACTGTGAATGTGATCAAAAGATGGAAGTGTGAAAAGTGCTTGCAGAAATGATAATAGAAGTTTCTTTCTATCAAGGCCCTACTCCGTAGTTGGCATATCTTCCCTAATAATTGCAATACATTATTTTATAGGTGATTAAGTGACAGCTGATTGTATAAATGAAAAGGTTTATAAAATTTAAGATTATGTATAGTCCTTGTAGCTTTACAACTGTCAAAAATTCGCAATTTCATACAAATCAATTGTACAGGGTCTTGCATAAGTCACTTTACCAAAAATGCATGAGATCCTATTTTATCTTAAATACATAAATTAATTTGCCTGTTATAATAACTGATCGAAGTGATTGCCAATGTTTTCGATGCACTTAAAACACCTATCTGATTTAGATTTACAGAGTCTATCCCACCATTCTGGATCAAATTTTTATTGAAATTTAACTTCTGTAACTTCTTTCAAATGGCCCAAATCATGCGGTTTCACAGAAAAAACATTGTTTTTCCTTATTCCCCACATGGTGAAGTCACAGGGGGTTAAAACAGGAAATTTTGCAGTCTTCACAATGGTTCCTCTTCTACCTATCAAGATGGTGAAGTGCTCATTAAAAACGTTATGGTAAATAAGTAAAATGCAGGGGAGCACTGTCATCTTATTGCCAGATAATCTGGTTTCTCATGTTTTGAAAAATAAGACTATTCTCCAATTTGATGATTATTTTATGAAGCATTTCCAGATAGTTAACTGTGGTCACTGTTCCATCAAACAAATAGGGTCCAATAATGTATACCCTGCCCAAACTGTGACACCTGGTACATTTAATTCTTTAGTGGTAATGACATGTGGATTTTCAGTTGCCCAACAAACACAATAATGTTTATTAACATGCCCATTCAATTTTAAAGTTGCTTCATTGGTCCACAAGATACGTTTAAAGAATTCAAGATCCGCCTTGTTTCGAATTGTGCACTCCTCACAGAATAGAAGGAATATGTCGGGATCGTCTTCATGCAGGGCTAGTAGTAGCCTACCTGTATGGTTTCATTCTCAAACTTAACATCTTTTTTTCTAACACTATTATCTGATATTTCTGTCTCTCACAAGGCTTTTCTTGCTGATATTTGCGGCGACTAAACAAGAGTTTCTGCCACAATATACAGATTTTCAGTTGTACAAATCTACCTGGGACGTCCAGAGCGCGGTGAATTGGTTACTGTACCTGTCCGTTTAAACCTCTTACTAAGGGTATACATTGCTTGGTGAATTAGAAGTTGAGTATTATGAAAATGTTCTTCAAAAGCTGTTTATACTATAGAAAAATCATCATCGTATTGCCACCATTTTTATATAAGGAAAACTCGCTGTTCTGATGAAAGTTTTCTACTCATAATGATGCTTAAAAACCAACAGCGCTAACAATGACAACACGCGCATCATTTGTCAGACTAAAAAAAGAAGAAGAGTGCAATGCACACACTGTTTCAAAAGGTTTGAGAAAAGGAGCCAATAGGGTTTACTTTATTTGATTTGGTAACATTTGAGGTAAAATTAATATTAAATGAGGAATAATTTAATGTTCTAAATATAAATAAGTTGATAATAAAGAGTATAAAAATAAATCTGATAGCTATTTGTGGGATAGAGATATTAGGTTTATACTAATAAATTCAATATGACATACTGATGTTGATAATTTAACTAATCTTTCCATTATAAATAGTTGTTATATTACTATTAAATGGTTTAAGAGACCAACACTTACTTTCAGTCATCTAATGAATATAAATATCTTCTATTTATAGAACGCTGTCATGAACTTGACTTGGGCACCAGTAAACTGAGATAAGGACAGCATAGGTAAAGTGAATTATGCCAAACCCCCTAGGTATTATAAACTTATTTATTGAAAATTTTTTTTTTCTCTAGATAAACGAATAAATAGTTTGCGATTCATGCCAAAATGCGAACCAAAAATACACTTGTGATATTATTTATAACTTGTAAGTTTTCTTTTATGACTTGTCAAAATTACATTAATTTAAGACACTAAATTAATATTTACCTTTCTATCAGGACTTAAAGTTTCTAACCAGCTAGTTTGGGGTGGTTGTGAAAGGTAATAATTTGGCTTTGTTGAACAATCAAGAAGCCCTGCAAAAGAAAACAAAAGAGAGGGGAGACCTGAAGATTTATTTTTGTAATTAACATAGAACAATGACAAACACAGTGAAATATAAACTTTGTATATCATAGCAAGAGGTGTGATTATGTGTTTTTTGTTGTTACCAGGTACTGTCATGTGAAATAGTGTTTGTTATTATTACCAGGTGTTATTGTGTTTGATGGTGTTATTCTTGCCAGGTATAACCAGGTGTGATGGTGTGTTTATTGTTGATATCAGGTATTATCATGTAAGATGGTGTTTATTGTTGATACCAGATATTGCACCGCCCACCTTCTCTATTCCTTCTTTGATATATAAAGGGGCCGGGTGTTTAATTATTAAACCTAATAGAGTGGACGGCACACAAACAAACATGTTAATTAGTAATGAGAACAAGGGATAAATGAGAACAATATAATTTAAACAACATACAAAAAGCATGATTAGGACACCATCTCAATGAGCATAGTCTATAGGTATTTGATAGATATTAGGTAGCCAGCGATATATATATGTATATATATATATATATATGTCAACTAGGGGCATGAAGCGCCCAATGGATGTACAAAAACATGCATGAAAGTCAAGACACCACCCGACAAAATACATTAAGTAGACTAAAATATTGGGCAAATTCTAGTTTGGTTATTTATAGCACCTGTGATAAAGGAACTAAGTGAAGCCCTCTCATAGTGGGCCAGGTGTGATTAATATTGAAATGACAAATACCACGGGCCGTGCCTAAATGGCAGTTAAGCCCCCAACTGGAGTTCAACGAGATACTTGCATACAAGTGAATAAATAGTAACACGAGCTGTGCCTGAGAGGCACAAAACACAAAACTAGTGAATCAAGTCCGCGAGCCAAGCCAGACGGGCAGAGGTGGCCCACAGTTTGAACTCCTAAGCCGGAGTTGCATATAGACTTAGGTACCTAACTATGTATCATTCCCAGGCCCTAGAATAACTCGAACCATCCCTATCCCAGCCAGCTACCTTCAGGATAAAAAATGTTCACACTAGGTGAGACGCGGGAAACATTCCCTTTAGGCTGCTGGTCGAAGGACTACGCAGAAGAAACACGTGAAGAACGAGAACCAGTAGATCTAATTAAAATAGAACTCTAAGCCCAAAACATAGCTAACTTAACTAACTTCCCTTAAATAACTAATCATAGTGCTAATCACTACGCCTTGCCAAGATATAGACTACTCCTTGTTGTCTCATGATTATGTAGAGGCCCCAGCTACTTCCTCCTATCCAGGGTTTGACATAGCAACCATCGTGATTATTGCCGAGTACTTTCTTCTCTCGGTGCAGGATGTCTGTAGTTCGAATTATTGGTGATAGCTGTAGCCATAGGCCTTGTAGTGTTGTAGTCACCAATGTGTTCGTTGTTGTCCTCATTGTAAGCCTGCTGCAGCATATATAGTAAGATTCGCAAGACCTTGTAGGTTGGCCACAAGTGAAGAGTGGGGGATGCTTCCTTTGAGTTCTATAAGGTAGAGTCGCCGAGTGTACAATCCGCGAGCCACCTTCAGTTAACTCGGAACTTTAATATGCACCATTAACTCTTTAAGCCCCCTTTTTTCAACAAACTGGTAGGGTAAATGGCACAATGCAAGCATCCGATCTATTTTGTCACTAATGGCCTTGGATTATTTTCCTTGTGGAAGAAGTTATTTCTTCTTCCTATCCTATCGATTTATTTCCAGTTTGGCACAATTCGAGTTATCAAATAATACAAAATTTAATTTGACATCAATTTTATCAATGCTTTGCAGACCCCCAGGGTTTACCCTTTCACAGTGTTGAATTGATGGCCGGAGACTGGATGTTGTGCCTGTCTTAGTCTTAAGATAGATAAGTAGAGATGGGTCGAATCCACTATTTCTCGAATCCGAATCTACATTTTATTTTCGAATCTCGAATCCGAATCCTAGCAAATTGTTGTAAATTTTAATGATTTACAAATTGACCTACATTACACAATATAGGCCTAAACTGTGAATTAAGATTTATTTCAATCATGCTTTCAATTTTAATCAACCCCAACCATCCCTCGCAAAATACAGGTTAAAATCCAGCCAAATTAAACAATCTAAACTCATATTATTGTTTAAAAATCAAACCAATCAAAATTTGAGTGTCTTTTATTAGTTATTTTTAAAAGGGTGTTTAGAATAAGTTAAGTTCCTAAAAACATGTGAAATAAACAGATTAGGCCTAGTTATCCTTTGATCAACTTTTAATCATCATTAAAGGATATTTTATTGTATTAAGATAGCAAAAATAAAAATACAAACAGATATTTTTAATAAAGACTAAAACAACATACTTATCAATTAAACATACATTGGAAATAGTGAACTCAATAATGCTAAAGTATGTTTTATTATTATTTTCTTTTATATCCATTATCAATTTTTGCGTAGAAAACAAATATATTCGATTCTTGCGTTATATCGATTTCTGAGAATACATTCTATTTAAAACATGAACATATTTTCGACTACAATATGTTCATTCCCATTTTATAAGGCGGGATGTTCGGGTTATACGCTTTAAGTACTAATTACGCTAATGGAATAGGAATTGGGAAGGTTGAATTAGAGGAAGTGAACCCGCATTTGCATGGCGGTAGAGTGGAAAACCGTATAGGAAAAATCACCCTCAGTTCACCCGACCGAGATTCGAACCTCGATCTTCCCGTCCTCGGCAGTCAAGCTCAACACAACAAGCGCGTTAGCCAACTACGCCACCGAGGCGCGTGAATATTTATACAATTACTTCAATAACATATTTTTAAAAAAATAATAAAAACTAAGTTAGAATCAATTAAAAAATAAATAATGGATTAGCAAGTCGTTATTTGATTCTTAAAACTTGAGAGTGCTTACTAAGTGATCAGATTACCTGAATCGATTTTAAACAAACAATCGATATACGAAACGTTGGTCGATAGGGATAAATAAACAGTTTTATTGCTGTCTGACTGTTGACAATATTTATTTTTCATGAAACCCAACAAAATATCTAACTTAAGGATCGTATGTAATAAATTGGGGCTCTTTACTTAGTTGTAGATAATTAAAACCAGTTGGGTAGTAAGAATTAACAGTATCTTTATTTTAATCATCACTTGGGCGAGTAAACATATACATCATGGCGGCCGACTTTGTATCGTGTGTAATGGCGGCTGACTTTGTATTATCCGTAATGAGTTATTATTTCTGTTTAAAAAAATCCATGATTTGTTTAATTTATTTTGAATTTATTTGTAATTATAGTTTTGATCTTCAGTTTTTGAAGAGTTTTAATGTGCTTATTAAAATATTTACAAGATTGTTCATGAGGTGAAAGTTTTAGAAGTGAGCATGTGCCGAAGTTTCCCATACAGGTGGGAGGGTAGGGTACTAGGCATGTAAGATTTTCCACACCTAACAATTATTTAAAAAAAACATGTTTATCTCTTTTGTCCAACAAAATAAATATTACGGATTAAGTTGTGATTTTCAAGTAGGCCTAAGTAATTTTTAAATTAAAAATACTATGCTTTATTTATGAGGTATAAGATTCGATCATCGAATCCAGTAAAATACCCAATCGTCAGGATTCGAAGATTCAAGCGGCCCATCTCTAATTACAAGGCATATGAAGCTACAACAGGACTAGCAAGCCAGTGGTAGAAAATATATAGCTTAAATAAAAAATTGACTCAAGCCATAGGCTGGAAACAGTAATGAATATAAGTGTGTATTACTCTTATACTAATAACCCTAATGTGTTGGGGTTGAGGAAAGTTGAATTTAAAGGAGATAGACTAATAAATAACACCTTTAGTAAACCTGACCGGAAATCAAACACGGATCTCCTTGTCATTGGCCATCTAATCTATGGCAAGAGTTACAATTTAGACCATTTGGCCACAGAATTGTGTGTTGATAACAGTTATTTTTGCAGTAAATAAATGTTGAATGGTTATTGTTGTGACAAAGTAATGTTATCAAAAATATTCAATTATTTAAAAAAATGTAATGGTGTTCTTAACATTTTTCAAAAGAAGATCCAGTTCAGGACAGGATAGAGAAGGCAAGACTGAGGTGGTATGGCTATATGAGAAGAATGGAGGGGGAACGGATGCCCAGAAGGATGTTGGATATGGAGTGGGGGATAGGAGGCCGAGGGGAAGACCAAGAGACAGATGGTTGAAGGGCATAAGAAGAAGTGTGGAAGAGAGAAGAGAGGACTGGGCTAAGGTGGAGGGAGGAAAGAAGGCGGTAGGGAGTATTATGCTCCAAACAGATGATGATGACGACAATGATGTGATGGTAAATAGTGTGATTTAGAGTTGATTTTTTCACAAGGTTAAGTCCTAATAGGAAGTGAAGGTGATGTATGTATGTTTGTTAATACTCAATGCAACCTTCTAATGTTTATTGTTATTCAAACGTCATGTCATGTGAGAAATAGTGTGTTGGTTATGGTTGCCAATATGTAATGCCAATTATTAGTTTTGGTTTATTTTTGTTATTGATACAGAGGGATATCATTGTAACATTAATAAATGTGTTTATTGTTTGTAAAAATAGTGTTAGTTCAGAATGTGTTTAATATTAATAAAAAACCATGAATACCTACACAAGTGTTATTATTTTGTTTTACAATTTATTACTATACTGTTGTTTTTTTAAATTTATTAAAATGAAATTTGATTTTAGACTTTATATGATTTTAATATTAGTATTGTAAATTGTTTTAATAGTTTGCAGATTATATCTGAAAATTATACATATACATACACAGACAAAAAAAAATTACTTACCTGTAGCTTTTGTTTTAGAGTTTAAATTATCTTGTACAGTGCAAGATATGTTTTCTTGTCGTTGTCTGCATTGTTCTCCTTTAAACACATAAATTACAAATTAACTTTTTACACATTTTACCTTCAAGTGGCCAAGTCTTAATTGTAATAAAGCTTGAACCCACTTGGTTTTCTTTTACAAGACTATTATATTTATGTTTTGTTACCAGACTCATTTCTGTATGATCATAACTGGGAAATATTGTAAGCCAAATGTGTTAATATTCAAAATGAGATCAGCAGTATTTGATTGGGCCTAGTTTAGTTATTTGTGACAGATGCTGTTATAAAAGTATTACATGCACCAGAAAAAAATAGCACTTACATTTAAAATAATTTTTATATGTTTTAATTCTTTAAAAACTGATTAGCTTGTCAATTTAAAACTTTATGTTATATTATTTTCTTGATATCTATAAGCAAATTATATTAGTCTTGTGAGAAAATGTTGGCTTATATAAAATAAAGTAAAGCTTAGATTATAAGCTAGATAAACACAAACTTGTAAATAGGGAGTATTGAAAAAGATAGGTCAAACAAACTAAAATAATATTATATGATATGCTATGCTATGCTATGGCAATAACTTCATTTCTGTAGAGGGCTGTCTACAATAAGGGATGAATACCCAAAGTAAGACTAAAAGTTAATTGAGGGCAAAGATGAATTAATAACTGGTCATGAACAAAGGCTAGAACCCTCCACCCACACAAGTAGAAATAATGAAATCATACTGTAATATTATTAATTTTATATATCTTTCTAATAGGTTCACAGCACAACATAAGGTACAGATGTAGAGTCATCCTCCAAATGCAACTATGTATACATATTTTAGTTGGCCCGTTCAGTTATCAGTCTGTTACCCTGTACTATCATCAAGGCTCTAACAAGGATTGTTATGTCCTTTAAACACTTGACTCTCTATTTGTCTGGGACGATTCAACAAGGATTAGTGGAAAAAGGGAGGTTGCAATTGCAGGTTCTAGTCTTGCTGTGTTGTTGGGATTTGTGAGGTCAGTAAACGGTCACAGCTTCCATGAGGTGATAAGTGCAATGGTTTTGCATTTTTAATGTATTCAAAACTCTTCCTCAAACCTTATAGGCTGCTAGCTACTAACTTTCCTTTTATCACCCTCTACAACCCGCTTCCGCATAGCTGCCTAGTCTTCTTCCTTTAGACCTTATGTCCATTTTACACTTAATCTTTAGCCAACTTGCCTCTCAACATCAAGGTTAAACTTTATATTAAGCTTACTTACACCTTTCAACTGCCACCTTTTAGTCCACTTTTAGTCCCTCACGCACTTTAGCTTCTTTCCCTAAAAACCTTTACCTATATTCCCTTAAATAATCTAGCTTCCTTTTCTAAAAAAAACATCTACTTGTAGGGGTGTGTGAAGCTTCGAGAATCTCGAAGTCGAAGCGAATATTAATTAACTTCGGCTTCGACTTCGACAAACAAAATTTACTT
>CABFVX010004047.1:46792-68340 GCA_902151425.1 Timema shepardi | reverse complement strand
GGGGGGGGGGGCTGCCCGAGGAAGGCTCCTCGGGGGTACAGGTGGTGTAGACGACCTCATTGGAGGTGTCACTTCCCGTACTAATTTTGGCGCCATTATTTTTGGTGCTACTTTACTTGGCATGTAACGAGTAGACACAAGTAGCACTGGTCGAAAAGACGGCTTAGCAAGATTAACTGCGCAATAGCAGTTGGGACATTTTACGTTCTGACTAACAATATGGCTATATGAGGTTTGAAATACCGGAGCCTGATTGGATACGTATGCCTTACGTGCCTGGGAATAAGCGATCTTCTTTTCAGATTGAATCTCAGGATTTTTTTCTCCGCCTTTCATTTTGAACAAGCCCCAGACCAATCAGAGTGCGGACCCTTGCAGTTGACGCAGAGCTTATGAGACTCACATGGTGTATCATGAGCCTTCAGTCCACAATATACACAGGTTGGCTTACCACGGCATCTCAGCTTCGTATGCCCAAATTCCTGGCACTGAAAACATCGCCGAGGGTTAGGGACATACGGCTGGACCCTGAGCACGTGGAAACCTGCTCGGACCTTCTTTGGAAGAGTAGGAGTCGCAAAGGTGAGGATATACGTATTCGTATTTTACTCTTGTCCCTTATTCTTGGTAATAATACGATAAACCTCGGGGACATGCTGAGGGGAAAGCTTCTCACAGATATCTTCAATGCTCACGCAGTCGAGGTCATACCAAGTGACCACTCCCTTGCAATTATTGAGGAACCTGTGTGGTTCCATCTTCACTGGTATATTAGCAGTATTACTCAAAGGTATTTAATTGATTTCCATTACATTAGAAGACTGTGTGTCTCTCGTGGTTTGAATCATAATGGTGCCATCCCGCAGTTTCCTTATTGAGACGTTCGATTTTTCTGCTTCATTTATCACTCTTTAGAGGATAAATGGGCTAACACGTTAGAGGTTTTAACTTTCGTCTACTCTAGACATTACCAGATAGCGGGGCTGGGGCCTCACCACTTCCTGGATTTTTATCATAATAGAGCTGAACAGCTTTGCCCGTTTCCACCTCTTATCAATATTACGGCCCTGTGAGGGGCTGGGCAGTGAGTTGCCAGCGAGGTTTGACAGTACGGTGCTAACGGATAGTAAAGTGTCAGCTGTGACAATATTTATGGCCATGCCGTATTTGGGAACAACCCGCACAGTACTCGGATCATAGACCCAGGGTGATCCAAGTTAGTATACTACCACATAAGGCCCTGTTAACTGTCCCGACGAGAGGCCCCATATGACGTTATACATGACAACTTTCACATAAGCCATCGCCAGGAGAGAAGTCGTCGAAGCAAGTGGGTGCAGGAAAGTGCCAATTTCACGTCCGGACCCTCATTAATGCAACCGGTCTTTTCTCAAAGTAGGGTACCCGGTTATTGTCATCCCTAAGGCCCTTCTACTAAGATATTACAACCGGTGTACTTTCATCCAGGGGCTCAAAAGCAGTTGTATCCAATAATCGCCCAAGGAAAGCCGTGTTAGCTGCCAAGGTCGTCAACGGTGGGGCCAAAAGTCTTTGTTTAGGACTGAACGGCAGGGAAAGTGAATAAAGAGGTAAGGAAGTAGAAAGAGAAAGAAGGAAAAACGAGAAAGATAAGGAAGAAAAGGAGGCGAAAAGAAAGAATTAGGATATATTTGTCCTTCACGAGGTACGTCCTGCACAGAAGCCTTCCCTTTTAGTCGCCTCTTACGACAAGCAGGGGTTATTGCGGGATTATTTTAAACCCCATCCCGCAGGAGGGGGGGGGGGCGGATCAGAAAATGTTTTATTTTACTGTTCAGACTCTAACAGTGAGTCAACATCTTCACTGATTCCTTCACTTGAAGACTCAGATATAAGCCTTTTTCTTTTCAACGAGGTTTTAAAGAACTGGCAGGAATTTCTGAAGCTGTTATATTCTCAAGGAAAATGCTTTTACCAGCTGGGGCCTGTATTTTTCTTATTATATTAGGACCTTTAGCTCCCAAAAACTCGGACAGTTTTTTTCTTTAATTTCTCCAAAAAAAGCATCTCCGACAAAAATGTTATCTGAATCATTCAGGTTCTATGTCAAACGGTCAATTAGCACGTTTCGATCAAGTTGATTCATTTCACAATTTTTTGAACCCAGCCTTTAAGTTTTCGCCCACTTTCCTCCAACTTATTTATCAACTCTTTTAACAAAGTAGGAAAGATATCATGAGGAATTTTTAACTCGAATAACTCCCTCCACTTTTCTAGGATGCCACACCATAATCTCTTCATGGGCAAAAAAAAAACATCCAAAGGTTGTATGAGATGTGTAGTAATATGTGGTGAACACACAAACCTAATGTCACGTTGTTCACATAATTCTAAGACTCGGGGGCTGATATGTGATGATAAATTGTCACAGATCAGTACCAGATTGATTTTTGACAGATTGTAAACAGAGGGATTCAAACCCCTCCTTAAAAGTTATTGTAACGAACCAGCCACTTTTAGAGCGGTTGTGACGAGTATTTTGTGGACCGTTTTTAGTCCAGGTTGTCCATATATGGTCCGCCTTATAGACACTATATGGCGCAAGACACCTTCCTTTGACATTCCAGCAGAACATTAGAGAAGTAGAGCTCTTGATGTAGTTACAAATCTTTTCAATATACTTACTGCCTCACTTGCACAAGACCTTTTTTTTATTGCCAGGATCATCACTCAGATTCTTTTCGTCATAGTTCCAAATGCAAGATGGAGGCATATTCTTTAAAACAACACTCAATTTGTTAATGTAATTGTAGCATGTCAATCAGTTAGATTGGACATCTACAATTAAAAAATTCTATAATTCATTAATTTATGCAAGAAATAAACTATATTCACATATTTAATTGAGTCTACTCTGAAGATGCAGTCTAATAAATTTACGTTTCTACCTACCTTCAAACATTCAAACACGTGGTTGGTCAAAAATACTGGCTTTTGTTAAGCACGGGAGTAGATATTAAAGAAGAGAATTAATATTAACATAGTTATGAATAAAATACTTTAACGCATTGCTTTCCTCATTGGATAAAGTCCAATATATTTACATACGCTTGCCATCCGGTTAGCAAGAAAAAATAGTAAACTACATCTATATCACCAATTCTTATTAAAATAATAATGGATTCTGAATAACATAATTAAAACAGATATATTTCTTTATAATATGACTTGGTGAGTACTCACATCTTCAGGATGTCTGCTGATTAGATTCTCCCACATGTGAAGCTCAATAAAACTATTCAATGATGGCCGCACCAAGTGCTATCATAACTAGTTCTGTAGAAGAGAAGAAATGCGTATGAGCATCGACGCAAAGACCTGCTCCTCATCAACGACCCTGGTGGTAAAAGAAGCTTCTTCCTCCCTCTCCTCTGTGAGTGAATTTTTTCTTGTTAATTATCTCTTTCTGCCCGCCTTCATCCGTAGTTCTCCTTTCTATGTTCTTGTGTTTATGATCCTTTCTGCTTTCTTCCATTCGTATTCAGGTTGGGAACTATATAAGGGGCCGTGTCCCAGCACACCATAGAGCCAGTTTACTGTATCCCAGCATTGAAGGAAGGACTGCAGCTTCGTCACGTTGACCATGAAGATTGAGGCGTCGGATTCACCGCCACCTTAGACAGAATGACGATTTTCAAACACCGCCTATGAAGTCTGGGCCGTGGGATTCACCGCTGCCATGGATGGAACCATACACTTCAATGTATTAAGTATTCTACAGTAATTGACGAATCCTTATGACTTAGAATATTTTTTGTTATAAAGATGAGTTATATCTGTTTGCACCCTTTAAGATGTTTTTTTTGTATAATGTCGGAGACGATTTTCTTTCGAATTGATAGTAGGTCTAGTTGACCGTTAATCATTTTCAAGTCTTGTTGACTTGCTAACTTCTTGCTAACTCAAGCTTTATTTTATTGATTAAATATTGTGTCCTTTAGAATGCGGGACGAGTCCCTTTATTGCTTGTTTTTCAAATATTGTAATTCAGTACTGTAGACTCTGTTGATATATAAATATATATATATATATATATGCCTCCAGCGTAGAAAGTTATAATGTCTTAATTAGGGACTTATAAAATTCCACTAGTTCCTTTTATATATTTTTGAATCAGAATTTGTCATGACGCCTTGTACGGTGTGGGCATCAGTTCAATTTATGAATAGCTACCCCCAGGTTGTCTGTTTTGTTTACCTTATTACACTTCAGTTGATAGATATCAGTGTTTTAGGTTGGTTAAGTAATCACGCTTCACGTGCAGTATTAGTTTCGGTGCGCGACCCAGGGAACTGCACTAGAGTCATAGTGGAGTCCACGCAAATAATACTCTTTCACTTTTGCCTTTCGATCAATTTCTATTGTTTGTGTTGTTCTTGGAGCTCTTGCTATTAGAATTTTATGTACTATTGAATGCCCTGGCAGTACCAAAGGGGAATGTGACCAGCCATAGTACTTTTGATGACACCTGTTTCTTAGCCATCAACTGCTGTTATCAACAGCTCGTTATCCTAAGTGTTTAATTGATAATATTTTGAAGGCCCTATCAAGCAAAACCTGTTAAAATTTACATGCATATTTTGTCATATATTTTTCTATTAGTAATTATTTAATTGTTCTACTTTATAGAAAAAACTTCTACCTGTGGCCTGGCGACTACGCGGCCCTAGTAGCCACAGTCTCTTTTCTCAAGGCTAACTGATTGGATCAAAATCCTTACGCGTTTCAACTACATTATTGTAAGCCATTGCTATCTTAACTATTGTTTTTTCTATCAATAAATCTATATGTTTTTCAATCTATGTTCTTTTCAATTATAATGTGTGTAACCTGTAGGACAAGTCCTTACATAATTATTAAGTTCAGCTTCTCCAACATTAGCGCGCTCATTCTTAATATTAGCACTGGTTCTGACTGAAAGCTCAGGATAGCTTTTCAAAGATCCTTTTGTCCGTTCATAGCCAGGGTAGCTATCTACAAACACGCTAACCTTAGCTCCTTTTTTTCGAGATAGCTTTTTACAATCATTCGAAAATCTGATTCAACAACTGGAAATCCGTAGTATGATAACACTGGTGAACAAATTGAAACTTTTTTCTGTATCTGATTTGTAAGTGGATGGATATAACTAATTTTCGGGTGCTGAATTCAGTGGAAAAATCATATTCTCTCTAATACGTCACATTTACAAGATACACAACACTAATACAAAGACAACAATATGACATTAACAATTATTTATCATTTTAAATACAAACAAAACATAGCCCTTAGAACTAACCTGTGTTTTCTTGATAGCGTAAAAAATTGATTTAAACAAAAACAAAAAGCACTAAAACAATCCACATTAAGCCATGATATTAATATTTACAAAGTTAAATGTGATTTTTTTTTGAGAAAAATGGGATGACGATGCTTTTCTTTTGTAAGGTGTTTCATCAGTCTCCCTAAAAATAAACTAACAGTAATCGCCCATCATCGAAGGGTTCCAGTGTGTGTCCTTCGTAACGATGTTCCATGGTCAGTATATCTTGGTGAAAGCGTTCACCCTGTTCATCACTAATAACATCACCATTTTCTGGGAAAGGTCAAGATGCGAGTGTAGGAAGTGAATTTTTAGTGACATTCTACATTCCATGTTCTTGTAGTTGTCCAATAGACCACCCACTATGAACATATATTTATCATTTATTCTGCTGTCTAAAGAGCCATAAGCAATGGCTTTGAAAGAAGACCAAGCACCTAACTCGATTATTGTAAGCTTAGCATCAAAGGCTGGATCTTTCAACAATGCCCTAATTTGTGCCCCAATAAATATGCCTTCTTTTAGTTTTGCTTCACTCAACTTGGCAAAAAAAAAAAAGTCGAATGATTAAAGGACTGACCTTCTTTAACAAGAACTTTAACAAAGTTCTTCACCAAGCCTAACTTTATATGAAGCGGAGGCAAAATGACTTTAATCGACTCAACCAATGGAGTAAATTTCACATTTTCCATTCCAGCAATATATAATTTCCTCACAGGCATTATTTGACTATGTTGTGGTTCTTGGTATCTCAGATGTCCCAAAAGCACAAAAAACAACAGTATTTTGTGAATCTAACTTGTAAACCTGTAAGCAAAGCGACAACTTTTATATCACAGCACATTCACCACTCATAATCTTTATATTTGATTCCCTCATCAACAAAGCCAATTGTTCATAAGTTTCCCCTAAGTCCACCGCATGCACCAAAGGCACTGATGGAAGTTTGTTGCCATTATGCAATAGCATTGCTTTTAAGCTTGCTTTAGATGAATAAATAAATATTCTCCGCTCATGTGAATTATGTTGAGTACCCAACTCCATCATCAAACCATTCACGCCTGTACAAACACACATTGAACTTTAATTTCAAAATATCCAGACAAAAAGCTATTTCTTGTTCTAAAACTTGAAATAGTTGTACCTTGCTCTACAACCAGCATATTCAGTGATAATTCATGGAAAGAAAAGAGAACACAAACAACACAAAAATAAAAAATTGGTAATAATAAAAAATATATTAAAAATCTCAGATATCTTAAAAACCTTCCGTGACAGAGCATTTCCGAAGGCAGATTTGGATTATACAACCAAAGATATATGTTAATTGATGCATCACACTCCCAGGGGCGGCCCTAGAGTAGTGCTAACAGTGCGACCACACTAGGCACCGTCGTAGAGGGGACGCCAAAAATGCCACGACAGATCGCCTGCGTAAAAAATAAAACCCAAGCACCTAAATACCACTTAATTCTACCCGCCAAAATAAATTGTATACCTAACAACTCAGCATGCTGTTCACATATTATTTTAACAAACTAATCATCAAGAAGAGTTCATAAACGCAAGAGCTTAATCACCACACAACACAAGTTAGTTTTTATCTATAATTTAAACACAACTGTGGAAAAACTTCTGTTTTTCATAATTAATTTGTTTATATAATAATTAAATTGTTGGTGATTGCAGAATAATAGTAACTGAATGAAAGTTGAAGATTTTATAAACAATAAAAGGTAAGGATTTAAAAAAAGACAGCAAAACTTCTTTTTAAATAATGCTTCAAAAAATTTATATTAATACTATTATTTTTTATCATGTTAGTAATTTTGGTAATATAATAACTTATTTGTAGTATTGCTTTCATTTTAATTTTGCAATCAATTTCACACAAAGAACACAATGAAGCTATTCAAAAACTTCCAAATGATTAAATTGTGATAATAATTGTAAGATCTTGGTATTTTTTAAAAATTACTAAAGTATTACATTATATTATTATTTATGGAGGCAAATAACTGTTTATTAAAAGAAAGCAAAGGCCAGCAAAGAGAATCACATACGTGTTGTAGCATTAGCTGCAAGTCCAAGATGCCTAAGTGAATAAACCATAGACTTACCCCATTACACGGACGCCCACTGCTGTTGACCCAGCTACGGACTCTATACTCCCCGCCACAACTAGCACGCCCACTCGCGATAACAAGCTACGAGACACTGAGGCGGCGCCGACGAATGTACAAAACACAAAATATCCCAGGCCAAAGAACTTCGAAAGAAAGAAGAGACTCTTCGACCAGTGTCCAGTTAATTCTCAATTATTCTAGTAAAGCTTGGAAGTGTGGATCCCTCCCCTGTTTACTTTCTTAGGTTTGCCTCCCTTCTCCTTGTGATCCCGTCGTTCTATGTTCAGTGAGCTGTGCCAAATCATATATATAAGACTGGTTGTGCAATTGGAAGAGCACTCTTGGACTGGCTTCGGCAATAGCAGGGCGACGCTAATGCTTCGGAGGTTAGGAATTAAAATGTAAGCAAAATTGTCTATCGACGAGGAATTATTAGCTTTATTTTTTCTAAATTCCTTTTGGATTGATTTTTTTTTAAATAAAACCAAAATTGTAAGACTCTGGTCGAATAGACTAAGCTGAGACTTCAAATAGTTTTCATAATATAGGAATATCGAGGTCCTTTTTGGCACACTAAATATTTATCTAACTTTAACATTTGTAGAAGAATTTCAACAACATTTGCTTGGTCAAATGTTACGTCTTTGAACTTTTGTTTTTACCTAAATTTTGTCTAAGTGTTAAAACTTGGATTCAAGGTTATGAGATAATAGTTATGGAGTTGACCGCTGATAGCGCAAGTGAAAGAATAGTTGAAAACACTATATGAACTTAGTTTATTGGACGCTAGTTAAACAATAGCGCTGGTGATGATGTTGTTAATAGAAAGTATTTGTGGACTTAGTTTATTGGACGCTGATGGTGCTAGTGAGTAGATTATTGGAGATCACCATATTTACTTTGATTATAAAAAAGTAGTATTGAAACTATGATAACTAAATGTGTACTAATCAACATTAAGATCAATAGTAAACAATTTTGATATTATTTATGTTTAAGGTAAGCCGATGTAAAGCATATTATTCATGTCGGTATTTAATTGTATTTGAGAGCTCTAAACAATAATTAAATCGATTTATATTTCATGTAGAATAGTAAAGATTTCAGAGAGATTTAATATAAAAAAATTGTATTGTACTTTTTTGAATAATAATTACGTATTTAACTTACGATATTGTTAACTTAAATTTAATGAAGGTAATCATTATAATATTTTGCGCATTCTTCAAATTAAACTTTGCTGTAGAGATCACGATGTTTTCTGTATGTTTTAGGGATTTTCCCCTGTTATTTATTGTTCGTATTATATTGAAATATTAAATAAATTATTCATTTTCAAGGACTTCGCCTTTTACGCAATATATCTTTCACTTACATGTCCTTAGGTTTAATACTACCCAATTTCTAAGGTTTTTGTTAGGTAAATTGTTAGGAGGACAAATATTTTTCTTTTTTGTTATTGAGGGTGACCGTGTGGCAGGTTACGCAATCGGATCAGATTGCGTGTTTTGAGTTTAGTTTACATACCCAGGTTTTCTTAGTATTCATGACTCACAACACGCACTCTTATCCACCTTTTGTTGTGTATATATATTTGGACCCTACTAGTTAGGTTTTTGGGTTAGGAATAAGGTTCAGTGTCAAGTCCAAAAACATATTTAAATCTTAATCAAAGATAAGTTAACTTTATGCTTCAATTTCGCGTGTGTTTTTTTGTTTTTGTTTTTTCACCCGACTTACGTAGGTATGTACTATCGCTGCGTTTCAAAGGTATACACATACAACGTGATATTCGCACTCAACGTTGTAGAAATGTTAACGAGTTGAGACCAATATGTACATTTATAACTCTTCTAAAGTACATAAATAGCAAATATTGCATTATTGTTACCGTCCGAGTCGAGTCAACGGCAGTTTTAGCTCGAGTTATTCGAGTTAAGAAAATCACAACTCGTCCCATCACTAGTAAAGCGCCGACCGCCTGCCGTGCGGTAATAATGGCGTTCATTTACGTGCGGGTGCATATGTACTGTGTGGCGAGCTCCGAGTGAAATTGGAACGTTATTTGTCGACACATTATTACTGTCATAGCAGTTGGGATTCTGTGAGGACTTTGAGTACATTGAAATTGATCGTTGTTATGTAATGTTATATTGTAAACACATTCACACACATGTCGCTAAACAAGAACTAAATTTCAGCAAATTAAAAACTTATCCAAGTTCAACCATGTGTCAGGATATACTGTCAGATCTTTCAATTTTGTCTATAGAAAATGGTATTGCCCAGGACATGAATTATTCTAATTTAATTTAAAAATTTGCAGGCGCAA
The DNA here is from genome assembly GCA_902151425.1 of Timema shepardi. Classification (NCBI taxonomy): domain Eukaryota; kingdom Metazoa; phylum Arthropoda; class Insecta; order Phasmatodea; family Timematidae; genus Timema; species Timema shepardi. Next base: position 58,538 of record CABFVX010004047.1, on the reverse strand, counting down.
AAGCAAAGAAGGTGTTAATATAGTCTTTTGAGTAAATTTTTTTCACTTTTGAATTAATTTACGATGTAAATTTAATGTATGATTGATGTGAGCGTTGTCTGCGCCATAGTAGTTTAAATAAACCTTTTCAAATGAATATTGTTCCTATTTACTGTTGTTACTTTTCATCAATACTATTACTATACTAATTTTTCGGAAGTCTGGGTTATTAATATATAAACATGTAAGAAATGCATATGGGGGGTGCCAAAATGAGATCTCGCACCACCTGAAAAACTTGCACACACCAGATGCAAAATGGCTGTTAGCTAGTGTAATTTAATCAGATGCTGCACAAATGCTGTTTCTTCTTCACGTGAAAATACGCGAGAGAGACCCACTGATTTGTCTTAACACCTTTCAGTTTACTCTTGATAGTAGATCTAGCAATTTATACCTTTCTGCAGCAGATCGTTGAGTCATTTGTCCAGATCTGACTCTTTCAAGACATTCCTGTAATATCTGTGGAGTGTAATTAATGCACGCTCGCTTACCCAACTACTTTTTTGGTTTTCGTGGTAGGACACTGGAGAAAATAAGATAGCAATTTGTTAGTTCTTGACATAAAGGAATAAAATGCTATTTGTTTGTGTCTAGAAGCAATGAAATTACATTTAAAAACAAACTAGGCTATTAGTGTTTGCTCTAAATAAAGAAAATCACATTTTAAAACAAATTATTATTACTTTGTAAAAAGATCCATGAATCAAGGCATAAAAAATTAACATATACAACAAGATAAAAGAAATTTCATTTTTTGTGTTAATTATGTCCTGCAATGATATGTAAGTATTAAAAAAAGTACCTACTTAAAGGAATTAAGAAACTTTCAGGTTGAGATGAAAGTTGGAAGCTTTTGTTTAGACTACTCACAACAACTGTTTACATGAGAAGCACTGTATGTCGTGGTGGAAGGCTGAACTACAACTATTGTTTTGAAATCTGTAACTAGTGCTCTTACTTACAATTTCTTGCACCAATATAATCAATTTGTACAATTTGCCAAAGAGAAGCACAAGAAATAAACATTTTATGAATATGGGTGAAAGATACTTCAACTGGGCCAAAATTACCCCATTCTACTGTATGCAAGTCAATGCTATCTGGGCGCAAATAATGAAATGAGTGTTTATACTTGTCAGCAAAAGAGGGGAGGGCTGACATGAGATAAACAAGATGCCTCGAAGGTTGAACTGATCATTTTATTTATTTCCTTTTTCTATTTTGTACATTAACGTCCTTTAGAGTTTAGATTGCTTAGGGGCGTACCTATAGAGTTAAGATTCAATCCACTTTGCAAAATAGACTTTAATTTATCAAGTTGCAACGTCATTTAGAAATCAATTGCTATCTTTACTAAGTTCCAGCTGTGGATATTAACTCGAAGCAATACTGGTAAATGTCCCACTCACATATCCTGATGGCAAAATACATCTTGTTGGGGTAGCTCTCCTTCTTATTCTCATATGGGTAAATATTTCAAATTTTTTACTCAATACCATTTATTGTGATTGACTTTCTTGTTGAAAGTGGATTAAGGAACATACAGGTAACTTTCTGATCCCAAGGTAGGCGTAAGGGAATAAAATAACACAATACTACATTTTCATGTTGATTCAAAGATAAAAGTGAGGGACTGAGTGAAGGAGTGAGTTGCCAGTAGCAATTTAAAGAGAATATCAAGGTCAAATATAGTTAAATAAATAATAAATATGAATATGAAATAATTAGTTAAATTGTTCCAAAACTGTCATTCAAGAGAAGTCTGATTCAGAAATAGAATTACTTTTACAGTGAATGCGCGTACTTTTTTTTAAGTTAGTTTTTAATTTCTTAAGGGAAAATCTACTAATGGTGTGAGCAATCAAGCTATATAGACCAAGCGACCGTTGCCGTTAACAGTGATAGTGCCAACATTTGCGGATAGAGGGTGCATAAATATAACTACTAATAGAGCTCTCTATTGTAAGAATATGGCCAACGATTGAAATGGTACTTGCCGACAAAGGTGGGCTGTAATTGGCCCACGTGACTCCCGCGCTTGCGACTAACCTTATTGGCAGCAAGCAGACTGCTTGGCTCTTATGGGAAATATATTTCTTTTGAGACATTTTCACTTATTACTCGAAATTACGCCAAAATATATTGCTTTTGGATGTAGAACACGTTGATATAAGGATGTAAGATTCCATTCAATACCTTCTAGGCCAAAAAATGAACAAAGCTTTGCTCAATCGAAAATCGAGATTGAATTGGTAACCGGGAAAAACTTAACGGCTTTGTCATTTCAGTTCATTTTGATTTGTGTTTAGTAGCCCTAATTAATCATACACCAATGTATATAAAAAAAATTATGTAGTGATAAGATAACAATAAATTGGTATTAAATTGTATTAGCCTGAACCAGTACATTAAATTTAAAACAAAATGTTGGAAATGGTACTATGACATCAATTAATGGTTGTCATATCTTGTATATATTTAAAACACAAAGCAAAATTGTTCATGATTATTTGTTCATTCTTGTAATTAATAGTACAGATCATATTTACATCATAGATAATAAGAAAGAAACAAAATCAAACAAGACATTAAAGAACATTTAGAAGGCACTGCCCATCTTCTTGTAGGTCAAGGCTCACCTACTAAAATTATCTATTGAGTAAATGGAATTACCCAAGTCCCAACACTCCCTTTCACTCGTTAGAGCCGAGGATGTAGTCCAACAGCTTGACTCAAGATGGTGCTTCCATGGATTCAGAAGGCTTGTATGTCACAACAATGTCCCCATTTTGAACCTTCTCACGAATAAAGTGTTCTTTTATACTTATATGCTTTGATCGGGAATTTATTATAGAAATCTTTGTCAAGTTTTGGGCAGACATGTTATCATTGAAGATTTGGATGGCTTGTTGATAAGATCCCATGTCGTTCAGCAGTTGCCTCAAATGCATTGCCTCCTTTGCCGCTTCTATTAAGGCCATGTACTCAGCTTCTTGGGTAGATAGAGCAATGGTTCTTTGTTTTCTGGATTGCCAGCTGACCATTGAACCTGCATTCTTAAAACAGTACCCTGTGTACGATCTTCTATCACTGAAGCATGATCCCCAATTTGTATCAGCATATCCGGTTAATGGTTCTCCAATCTTTTGGAAGATCAGATACAGTTCCTTGCTACCTTTAAGGCAACGGAGCACCCTTTTTGCTGCTAGCCAAGGCTCCTTAGAAAAACAATTATTAAATTGACTTAAGTAGCTTACCGAATGTGAAATATCCTGTCTTGTACCTGTTGCGAGATACATAAGGACTCCAATCAGATTTTGGTATGGAAAATTTGGCAGGTTTTCTGTTGACGCCTTGGTAAACTTTAGTCCCGGAACCATGGGAGTCTTCACAGGGTTACAGGTCTCCATATTAAAGTTATGAAGGATCTCATCAATGTAGTTCTTCTGTTAGGCTGAAATAGTTCCATTTTTACAGTCGAATTCTATACCATGACAACATGGGATATTTCCCAAATCTCTCATTTCAAATTCGTTCAGCAGCTCCTTCTTTATATGATTCAATTTTGCTTGACTATTTGATGCCATGATTACATCATCTACATAAATTGCAACCAGCATTTTTTCTCTCCCTCTGATCATAATGTAGATGCAAGGATCAGCCTGTTAAGGAATGAATCCTAATTTACAAAGTTTGTAATCTAATTTACAGAACCTGCTTGCTTTAGTCCATACAACGCCTTCTTAAGACGACATACCTTTTCACCATTTTGTTTGCGTAGCTCTTCAAGCATTTTCTTTACCTTTTTCAACATGGTGGAGTCTTCACTAGCACTTTCTTCAACCATGATGTTGCATAGAATTATTTTCTAGAAATACTTACTTTTGCATAAATAATTTTTCGTCTATATCCCCACTAAGGAAAGCTGTTGAGACATCAAGTTGATTTATTTTTAGATTCTTTTCGACTGCTACAGCAAGAAGAGTTCTGATAGAGCTTGATCTGGCGACTGAGGCATACGTCTCTCCATAGCTGAGTCCTGGTCTTTGTGAGAATCCTCGAGCTACCAGAAGTGCTTTTCTCCGCTCAAGATCGCCATTTTGCTTATACTTATTTTTTAGCGCCATTTTGGAACTTATTACATTTGCTCCATTTGGTTTTGTCACTAATTCCCAAGTATAATTCTTTATACGGGTTTTATTTTCATTTTTTATGTATTCACGCTATTCTTCCTCATCTGGCCCTTCTAGAGTTTCCTTAACTTCACATAATGCTGACATGTCATATTCATTCGTCCAAAGGAGTAGACCAATTGTATTTCTTGGTCTTAAATATCTTTGTCCTCCTTCCTCAACTTCTTCCTCAAAACTATCTTCAGATCCTTCATTGTTTTCTTCTCTGTCACTTGTGACTGCATTAATTTCATCTAAATTCTCGTCATTCTTTATTATTGAAACCTTTTGACTGTTACTGTTTTCTTCTTTTTTCGGTGTATTTGATTGTTGTTCACAGTATTCTTCACTGAATGGATCACCACTTGAGGGTTCTTGGTTGGATTCATAGTAAAGCTTGTTAATTATTTTTACATCTCTCGCAATTGAAATATTTCTTTGGGGTGGCGCCCAAATACGATAGGCCTTTGATACTTCAGAGTATCCGACAAAAATGCCTTCTTTGGCTCTTTAATCAAATTTTCTTCTGTTGGGGTCCTTGTTGTGCATGAACGCTTTGTATCAAAAAACTTGAAGATGATGAACTGAAGGTACATGACCAATCCACTTTTGATATGGAGTTTCACCTTTCAGAATCCTGGATGGGCTGCGATTTAATAAATAATTTGCACAATAGATGGCCTCAGCCCAAAATGAGAGGGGCAAATTTGATTCCAGTAGTAGGCATCTGGCCTTATCCTGCAGTGACCTATTTTTTCGTTCGGCCAATCCATTTTGCTGGGGTGATCTTACAACGGAAAAACGTCTTCTAATCCCACAATCTGATAAGAATTTGTCAAACTCCAAATTTCTATGTTCTGCCCTTTCTTTGTCACTTTGAAGATATTTAATCTTTATTTCTGTCAGATTTTCTACTTCATTTTTAAATTCTTTAAAAGTATTTAAGACTTCATTTTTATTTTTCAGGAAATATACTCTGGTATAGCGAGGTCCCTCATCAATAAAGTTAACAAAATATCTGGAACCTCCGGGGGAAGTGGTGTGCATGGGGCCTACAACATCAGAATATATTATTTCCAGCTTAGCTACACTTTTCGGTTGTCCCTAATGTGATAAGGTAGTCTGGTGAATTTTCCTCTAATACATATTTCACACTCACCAAGACTTTCATTGGCGTTAAAATGCAAACCTTTGAGGCGATTATCGTTTAGAGCCAATTTTAAATCAGACTCATTTATACGAACCAATTTTCTGTGCCACATTTCAATTTTTGACTTTTCAGAAATACCTGAAGATAAATTTGCATATTCTGACATGTTTGCATCAAAACAGTATAGACCATTGTATCGTGTTGCTTTTAGAATAAGATTACCATGATCATCTACAACTTGCGCGCAATCCTTCTTGAAAATAACAATAAAACCTTTATCAGTAATTTTTGCAACTGAGAGAAGATTTGTGGTTAATTTTGGTGCATGCAAAGTTTCAGGTAAATTTACTATTGAGTCATCATCGAGCTGAATTTTGACTAGACCAATACCTGAAATACTTGCAGTGTGTTCCTCTGATGCGAGCTTGATAATGCCATCATTATTTGGCTCAGATAGTTTTGAAAATTTTGTTAGGTCATAGCACATGTGTGAAGTAGATCCACTATCCAAACACCAGATAAAATCCATGGGGTGTGATGGGTGTAGGCCTATTGAAAGACATTCTTCAATTTTGAAGATGGATTCTTTTTTCTTGTTGAACCGGCAATCTTCCGTCCTATGATTAGACTTTTTCATCTTTGACAATTCATGTTACCACTATTATTTTTATTTTGATAACCTTGACCAGATCGAATTTTTTTGTAATTTTGACCTGAATTAATTTTTTTATTATGATGTTTATTAAATGTTTTAACAAAAAAATGCATCCTCATGCTTATCTTTGAGGTCATCCTTGTGTCTAGCATTTGATTCTTCCACAATTTTGATTTTTAATTCACTAGGAGTTGATAAATTATCCCTACATTCAATTTCTATACGAAAATTTTCGTAGGCAGGGGATAGGCTGTAGAGCATCATGATGCTCAACAAATCACCGTTTATCTCTATTCCCATATCTTGGAGCTTATCCACAGCATTTGTGAACTCATCTAGGTGGGTACTCATATCATCGTTGTACTTCATCTTGTGCAGAACGAGTCGTTTTAGTAATGTGGCTTTGCGAGCAGGACCTCGACTTCGGTATACACTTTTCAATTTGTCCCATAATGACTTCTATGTGTCACAATTTTTCACGTGTTTTAGTTCATATTCATATTATCAATATTAGATCTGACCTTGCATGTGAGTCATATTCCTGCCATTTCTTATCTGCTTCTTCTGCAGGTATTATTGTTTCACCACTCACGTAACACCAAAGTCCACTACGAATGAGGACTGTTTTTGCATGTATTTCCCATGTATCATAATTATTTTTATTTAATGGCTCTATTTTATAATTACTGACATCAACTGATGACATTAAGAGCACAATTTTTGAGTTCAATCGAATCAGAAGCTAACCAATATGAACTGATGTAATGTTGCAGACAAACGATCACGAATAACACTCAAAGCTTCTGTTAAACTTTCACTTGAACCTTAAAAACGTATCTGGGCCCATAACCTGTTGGAAATGGTACTATGACATCAATTAATGGTTCTCATATCTTGTACATATTTAAAACACAAATCAAAATTGTTCATGATTATTTGTTCATTCTTGTAATTAATAGTACAGATCATATTTACATCATAGATAATAAGAAAAAAAAGTCAAACAAGACATTAAAGAACATTTAGAAGGCACTGCCCATCTTTTTGTAGGCCAAGGCTCACCTACTAAAATGCCTTATTGAGTGGATGGAATTACTCAAGTCCCAACACAAAAGCGTGTGCAATAAGCTAAAAAAATATTCACGATTTTTATATTAAATATATCACAATGATTGTGAATGGTTTGTTCCTAATCTTCAGTTCAATTTACTTGATGACTTAAATAAATAAGAATCAAATAGCCAAAGCTATTATTTATGCTTTTAGTGAGGAATACTCCATCTAGATATTATATTCTGAAAATTGAAAAATGACACCTGGACACGGGAATTGAGCCAAAGCCAAAGGTCTAGGGTTCAATTTCCGTGTCCAGGTGTCATTTTTCAATTTTCAGAATTAAATAAATAAGTTATCATTTCAAACAAATTAATTTGAGAATATGTTTACGTCATTTCAAACAATTTTCATAAAGCCCTAACAACTGAATCAAAGTGATCCTAGAAAGAGGTAATATTTTTCTCGAACGTTCAAATGACATTAACGGCCAAACTTAATCTACTATTATTGAGAGAGTAAGCCTAGGCTTGAAATAAATTATAAAATTATTATATTGTGTATATTGATCCTTAAAAGAACTAAACAATCAACATAATACCTTAAATAGTTATCTACAACAATAATACTGTATTTAAGCAACATAAAAATAATGTGTAAGTAAGATTTTACAGTTGAATAAAATTGATTTATTTTACATTTTCACGCAAAAAGGCTTATCTATTGTAGTTCACAATGAATGATACATGAAAAAATATCTGGAGGACCAGTGTTACGAATACGGACAAATGGACTCTATAGTGGAATGGGAATGACTAGAGACAACTCACCTTAATTTTATGTTGTCTGATTGGTACTGTCTCTTCATTAACACATGCACACGAATAAACGAGACTGGACCGCTTCCGGATGAAAGTCCACTTAACTTTATCTCACTTCCAGGTATGTTCTTGTTGCCTCCAAGTGTGAAGAAAGGTTAAGGAAGGTGGGAAGGGTTAAAAAAAAGTATAAGTAAAACCAGCAAACAGTCTAAACTAAAGCTCTAGGAAAATATACAAACACACCACATTACGTTTTTGACCTTCTTCAACAACGCAAAACAAAGAACGAGAACAATACAATACATAATAATCAAATCTTAAACAAAAACAATTCAATTCTGAGGCATAGAGAACTTAGATAAAAGGAGCACAATCAAAAGATATAGCAGAGAGGACTGAAACATGAAGTGGAGAATTAGTAGTACCGGTCAAACAATAGAATGATATACTCGTACAAATACTATTACTAAGCTTCGGGCTAAAACATAACGATGTAATCCATTTTTTAAATACATTATTAATTTGGGATATTAATCATCATAATCATTGCTCCATATTTAAGATTTGAAAATTGGTTACCTATTAAAGGCATTTCTAGGCAGGGTGATACTTGAGATTGTTTAATATTGCCTTCTGCGGTTTGAAGGTGAACGGACAACAAAGATATCCTAATTTTCAACAAAGTGTTTTGGTAAAGACTGTACTTTTTTATGTCATTGATCAAAATATCAAGGTATTTAAGCTTTTTGTAAATGTGTATTTCTTTATCATACTCAATACGATACCAAACCATATTATCTACTGTCTAGGATTTTTTTTAGAATGTTAATTTTTTAAAGTGATAAATCGCGTTCGCCGTCTATTAACAAATGGATCTATCTCCAATAATGTAATAATTCAGTATAATTTATAACGCAAGACCATTTAAACTATGCCAACGTTGCTGTAATGACCCAAGCTATCTTGTGAAGAAAAATACTTTACATCTACATGCTTTAGAGATATTCCAATAAACTCACTTTTGTCCCATGCACCGTCATGTACTGTTTAGGTCAATCAAGCCGGCCTCCCAGCAGACGACGCTTGATGGCCGTAATCTTACTATCACTTGCACTTACACTTACAGAGCTCTAATTACTAATTATGTATCTTTAACATAGAGAGACTATTTCCTAATCGTGCCAATCCGGGACAAAAATTATAAAATATAATAATTAACAGAAATATAATTAAAACATGTTTCTATTGTGTATAAAAACTATCACAATAAATATTAACAATAAGTAATAAAATAATCAAAGAAGAGATTTAAAAATCAATAGTAAAAATCATATAACTTACATATATAGTATAAAATATAAGCATAAGTAATTAATTATATGAAAAAACATTTTTTTATTTTAATAATACTTTTGTACTGAATACTTTTTTTGAAATTGTCATTGCTTTCAATTTTGTTTTTGAACTCTTCACAAGAGTATACTAAACAACATATATAATCATTGTTTTTAATGGTTCTATGCTCAGTTGTGTTTTTTCTGCATTCCACAAATTATTAATTGCGGAAAAAATAATTTCTGTCCCTGGAAGGCACAAACCTAGCTCAACAATTTTTTTTAATGTTTCAACAGGAACGTTGTTGCTTCAAAAAGTTTTGAAAATTTCAATCCACTTGTCAATTTCAATTTTCAGTGTTTTTTCTTTTAATTATAAAAGTTAGTGATCAGTGACATAGGACTTTTGATACGAAGTCTCATTGGAAAGATCATTTTCCAATGATGACACATTTATATTGAAATATATCATCACATGTTCAATTGTTTTTTCAACGTCATTACATGAACTTTACTTTTCAAACCAAGCCATTTAAAATATTTGGTTTCATCAAACTGTTTTCCCACAGTTCCAGTTAGGAAACGCAATTTTTGTCAAAATCCATAATGTGGTCTAGGAACCACTCTCTTTTTTTGTTGTCCCCCTTGTTAATTTTATTGATCAACATTAAGTTTAATGTCAGTGGAACAAATTTACAAGAAATTCCATATAATATATCTAGCAATCAAGTTATCAATTTCATCAGAAATTTCCATAACTAAGTTCTTTTCTCCTTCAATTCTTTTCACTGCGCTATGAAAAACTGAAACCTGGATATGTAATAAAATAATCAAAACTCTGATTTCTCGTCGTTGAAAAAAATTTCCAAACTTGTCGGGAATTTTTTGCAGGAAATAAAATATTACTTCAACGGAACAAATAACTGCAGAACTCTTTCAATTGCTGGCATTAGCGCTAACTATTTAGTTTTGCACTCTCCGAGTATTTTACAATACTCGACTTCAGCATCAACGCAAAACTGTTTAAGCGACTTAACCCGAACAGTGAAAATATAAACATTTATGTAAATTTTTGTGATATTTGAAAATAATAATTTCAATTCAATTTCCTTTATTATAGTGCTGGCCAACAGTCGTAAGACCTATAACAGGCCAGCACTGAAAAGTACATAAGTACCTTACCAATACATATATTTACACGAGAAAATAAGATAAACAAAAATGGCTAAATAATGTTATATAATGATTAATAGTTATAAAAAAAGTAATTAATAATGATAATAATAAAAAATAGCAATAATAACAAACTAAAGAGTGGTTAAAAGTAGTAACAATATGCAAAAAATAAATCAGAATATTGTAAAATTTAGATATTATAGGCAGAACCTCTTAGTGATAAATTATTGATAAGGCATTTCCTTAAATAACTCTCTGAGTTTAACTTTTCTTTTATGATAAAAGTCAAATTCGACAAATCTAGAATTGACGCTATAGATACAACGACCTAGAGAGCTTACCTTATAAGAGCTATTGAAAAAAAAATATTTTTGATTACGATAAGCCCGAGAAGGGATATGAATGCCAACATGATGAAGGGCAAATTTGCAATAAATTTTGCTATTGAATATATTAAAAACAAACAACAAATAATAATAATAAAAAGAAAGAAAAGAAACCGCGTGTCTACTGGCAGAGGTTGACAGCCTGACAACCGAAAAGATGGAAAGAAGGGAATGAAGAAAGCTTGTGACTTGTAATGGCCGCGATTATGGGTGGTAAGCTTTTCTTTAGCTGGAGCATTATCCATTTTAGAGATGGGCCGAACAGTTCCCTGTTGGGAACGGCTCAGAGTGATTCAGTTCAGTGAAATGAGCCGTTCATTTTTATTGTTCAGTCTTTCGCGAACGAATACTTGTTTTGCAGCTCATCGTTCGCGACCGACCAAACTTCAGCTAGTGGATCTTCGTTCACGACCGATCTGATACAGGCTAGTGGCCAGTGGCGTGCGGTGACTTTTCTCAAAGAGGACTAGGTTTGAAGACACCTTTCATTATGGGGTTAAAGAGGAATACTCTCCATATAATATACAATATGTTAACTTAGCAAATACACTTTTACAGGTCATAGGGTAGGCAAATTATCTCCCTCCAACCGATTCACAATATTTAGACATGGAATAAACAAACAAATACATAAATAAATAAAACCAACACTCGGAAAAAAATAAACACATAAATAATTACGTGTATAGTCTTTCATTTTTGTTTTAGCAGAAATGTCTGGAGGTGGTCTACCTTTCGTTATTACTTGCTGCTTTTCTTCAAAAGACCCGCCTCGGTGGCGTAGTTGGCTAACACGCATGTCGTGTTGAGCTCGACTGCTGAGGACGGGAAGATCGAGGTTCGAATCTTGGTCGGGTGAACTAGGGGTGGTTTTTCCTTAATGGTTTTCCACTCTCCCTCCACGCAAATGCGGGCTCACTTCCTCTAATTCAACCTTCCCAATTCCTAATCCAATAG